>APFE030803673.1:0-10383 GCA_000404065.3 Pinus taeda
GTAACGCAGTTAGTGCCAACACAGTACGAATAGAAACAAGTTTTACAACTGGAGAAAAAATCTCATGAAAGTCTATACCTTCAACCTGAGAATACCCTTTTGCTACCAGTCTCACCTTTTACCTTTCAATACTTTCATCAACTTTTCATTTCAGTTTGAAGACCCACTTGCGTCCAACAACACTTCTCCCTTCAAGAAACTCTACAAGATCCCAGGTATTGTTCTTGGCTAAGGATTCCATTTCTTCTTCCATAGTCGTTTTCCATTTTTCGCTATTTGTATCATCTACTGCTTCCTGATAACAAGAAGGTTCCCCATCTTCATTAATCAAATACAAAGATGAAGCAGATTCTTCATACCTTTTGGGATTTTTCCTTTCTCTTGTAGACCTTCTTAGAGCCACTGGTTGTTGAACTGGTTCAGAAACTTGAACTAGTTCAGAAGCTTCAACACCTTCCTTTGTGTCTTCAACAGCTTTTTCTCCTAAATTTTCTCCTTCCTTTCGACTGTCACTGAAAGGCCTAGCCTCCAACTGAACTCGTTTATTTGGCGATACCTGTTCCTGTTCAATTCTTTCAACATTTGATTTTAAAAGAGAGGATTCATCAAATGTTACATCTCTAATAATGACTATCTTTCGCAATGTAGGATCCCACAACCTATATCCTTTCACTGCATAGTCATACCCAACAAAGGCATAACATTTCGACTTTGGATCTAATTTTGAACGCTAATTTCTTGAAATAAGAGAATAAGCATCACAGCCAAATATCCTCAAATGTTAATAGTCACAAGATTGACTTGTCCAAACTTCTTCAGGAATTTTACAATCAATTGCTACTGAAGGTGATCTGTTAACTAAATAACAAGCAGTAGATATTGCTTTTGCCCACAACTCCTTTTGCAAGTTATCATTGTTGATCATACTTCTAGCTCTTTCCATAAGAGTCCCGTTCAAACGCTCAGCAACACCATTTTGCTGAGGAGTATAAACAACAATTTTGTGTCTAATAATTCCCTCATCCTTACAATATTTTTCAAATTCAACTAAAGTGAACTCACCACCATTGTCAGTTCTTAAACATTTAATAGATTTGCCTATTCTTTTCTCTACCATTGCTTTAAATTGTTTAAAGACATTGAATACATCAACTTTCTTTTTTAGCATAAAGACCCAAACTTTATGGGAGAAATCATCAATAAACGTTAAAAAATATAAAGCACCTCCATATGACACAATAGGGGATGGTCCCCATAGATCAGAATGAATATAGCCTAAAACATCTTTACTATTATGATTTCCAACTTTAAATCTCTGTTTACATTGTTTTCCATACACACAATGTTTACATAAATCTAACTTCAAGGATTTCAGATCGGGAAGAGATTTACATTTCATTAGTATCTGAAGACATTTCTCGCTCATATGACCCAATCGCTGATGCCATAGACGAGTACTTGCTTCTTCCTTTTCTAATGCAACCGCTACTTCACTAGACTGAGTACTTCCTTTTACCCTGTAAATATTTCTGACCTTTTCTACTTTCATAACCACTAGGTCTCCTTTAAAGACTTTCAAGACGTCATCCTGACCTATAAACTTATAACCATCTAAATCCAACACTCCTAAAGAAATCGAATTTTTCTTCAAATCGAGTACATGTCTAACACTAGTTAATGTTATAACTGTGTTATCATACATCTTAATCCTAATATCTCCCATCCCAACAGTCTTACATGACACATTATTACCCATAAACACAAAACTACGGTTTACATTTTCATACAAAGTAAACCAATTTCTATGTGGGTACATGTGATGAGAGGCACCAGAGTCTAAAAGCCAGCTATCTAAACCCTGAGAGACATTACATTCAGGTGAGGTTTCATCTATCATACATAAATATTCAACATATAAAACTTCGTCTATCATACCTGAATCGAACTGATTCGCTTCCTTCTTCGGGTTATCGGATTCCTTTCATTTCCAACAGTCTTTCTTCAAGTGTCCAATTTTATTGCATTGCCAACATTTTTCCTTACACTTCTTTCCCTTCTATTTCGATCTGGAAGACCGCCTTGGTTTTTCTCCTCTTTCCTTTGAGCGTCCTCTAGCTACCATGGCTTCTGATGCAGTTGTTTCAGTACTATATTTCCTTCGTACTTCTTCAGACACGAGAGCTCCACAATTGTTTCAAACTTTAAAGAATCAGCAGTTCTCAAGCTGATCGAAGTTACGAAGTGATCCCATGATTTGGGCAGAGAACACAACAAGGTTATGGCTTTATCTTCTTCCTGAATTTTAACTTCCATATCTGTTAATTGGCATATAAGTGTATTAAAAACATTCAAATGTTCTGCAACGTTTGAACCTTTTTTCATTCGAAGACTTTATAACTGTATTTTTAGATAAATTTTATTGGTTAATGATTTTGTCATATAGAGTTTTTCCAGTTTTCCCCACGATCTTGAAGTTGTAGTTTCCTCAGCAATATTGAAGAGAACTTCATCCGCCATGCATAACCAGATGGTATTGAGAGCTTGGGCATCCAAGTCCTCCTAGTCTGAAGTAGTCATTGTTGCAGGTTTCTTAGTTGCCCCATCCAATGCCTTGTGCAACCCTTGTTGCACAAGAAGATCCCTAACCTTCAGTTTCCAAAGAGCAAAATTTCTTTTTCTGGTGAATTTCTCCACCTCTAATTTTGCATTCGACATCTTGGCCATTTTTCTAGGATTTTAATCTTCAATCTTTGAACTAGGGCTTTTCCTTTTCAAAAAAAAAATCTTAGTCTTTGAACTAGGGTTTATCTATTTTCTTTCTTTAGAAAACTTAAAAATAATTCCCCAAAACAATCCTTAGACAATTTTTTATTAAAAAAAACCTCTGTTTTATTTTCATCAAAACACATCCACCCCTTTATTTTCCACAACTCTATGAAAAAAAATTCTGAAACAAAATTTCTTTCAAAAAATACCTGAATGCACTTTTGCTGACTGGCAGCACACAGGGCAGAGGGTCTTCCTCTTTGCTGGACAACATCTTTGGCCTCTTCCACGCAGGTTTGGTAGCTAATTTTCGTTGCACGCAGACCGGATCCACGTTTGCTGATTGCAACGCACAAAACAAAGGGTATTCCTCTACGTTGTTCAAAAAATGCTTCTCGATTTGCAAACAGGTTGATTTGCAACTTACTTACTAGGTTCTGTATTTCACAAGACGTCTCAGGACAAGCCAGCCTCTAGTCAAGCCAGCAACATAACACCAACAGTGGTGCCCTCCTGCTCTCCTCAACGTAAAACAACAAATAGTTCTCGACACACGTAGCAGGTCCACGCAGAGCAGAGAGCAATGGTTGCTCCTCGATGGTTTTGGAACGGGGCAACAATAGGCCGCAACGGTGGTCCACACAGAGAGAACTCAAATCAGGGTTTGGCCTCCCTTGACTCAATGACTTTGGTTTCCTCGACGGTCCTCGATTTTACACACAGAGAGCATGGCTCTTGTCCAACGTAGAGAGCACTCCTTGTAAACCATTCCATGCTAGTTCACATGCAGACTCTGGATAGGGCCAATGGTAACACGTAGATACCACCCTCCTCTCGACTATTCTAGATAGAGTGATAACACACAACAGTCGTCCACTAAAGCAAATGACCCAGCTAGCCTTCCTTTTATACCATGCAATGGCTCTTTCACCTTTTCTTATGCAGCGTCTCCTCAACTCAACTCACACTCTGATACCATTTGTTGTTTGAATATGAGAAATAATGAAGAAAAGAAACTAAACACATTTAGCTATACATTTACCAAGAAAAGAAACTGAATTCAAACACATGCAAATAGACACACAAGATTTACGTGGTAAAACCTTGACAGGGTGTCAAGGAAACATCCACGGGGCAAGGGATTGGAATCTCTATTAATTCAACAATAATTCTCCACAATTGCATTTCTCGGGCATTCATTAGTTTTATACCAGCCTCCTTCGTTACATAACTGCTATTCCGGTATAGAACTAACTAGTTACATTTTACCCAAAATTACATAATTCGTTGTCAAACTAACAAGAAGTACATAGTTTCTCGCACAGCAGGATCTTCAACAACACATCACAGTCGACTCTGCAACACATAAATTGTGAGTTGCTCAGAGCAAAACTACCAATAGCTTAGCTACAATCTTCATGGGTCCAACACCACACCACATGTCCTCCTCAGGCACAACACGTTTGACGTTCCTTGGCCATGTGTTGAAATTCACAAGGACAAAAAATTCAAAATAGAGGAGTGGCTCAATGATTTAGGAGATCCCTTCTAGCAGATCCTTGCCTCTCCGTCAATAGATCTAATATTAAAGTGGTAGCTTTAAAATTACACCAAATGGCTGAGAGATTTCAAAGTCCTTCGATGTCATCTTTAACATTCCAAGCCAATCCATATTTAAATTAAAACTAGCAGAGTATCTATAATAGATTCCAAACCTGCTCAAGAATTCAGAACAAAAGGAATTTGTGGGACGTCTTCTGGAATGATCAATCTCGTGGAGACAATTCACTCCACACTACAATTCTCAACATGACACTTTGTCCAGCCTAACAATAGTCCTTCGTCACCAATTCAAGGAAACAACTAGATCTAAATAACTCCTACATAACCACATATTCCTCTTCTGATGCACAATTGCTTTCCACCGGTGACACAACACAGTGTTAGCTCCACACCATGCTCTTCCATGTTGGGTAGATAGTCCACTGGCTCAAATGGCTTATTTCAGATGGTTGTCACTCGCATCTCACGTGCCCCTAGGCTCACATTGAGGAAGCCTCACATTAACTCACATCTCCAACATTCCACCAAACTTTAACAAATACCTTTATTCTGCGCAGAATTTACCTAGGCCCTCCCATGAGGGAGTGAGGCATAGACCTGCTCTGATATGAACTTAAAATTGAATAATGCACACACTTACATTGATCGAATAATATAAACTATATACATGAAGTTTTGTCTCAATATAGGGAAATTGTCTTGGACACGTAATCAGTTGGTTGAGAGAATATCTCAACCACACACCAATCAAGGAAACAACTAGATCTAAATAACTCCTACAGAACAAGAACAAACTCCTTTACATAGAATGAATCACAACTAAGACAAGTAGGAATTATACTTTCAAGTTATTTATGGATGAACATAAATCCAAAATTGTTCAAATTGAGACAAAAAAAATGTGACTTTTATTTAATTAATCAAATTCCAATTATATTAAATATCCAAAATTTATAATTAACATAAACTTACTATTTTCATGTATATTAAATATCCAAATATATAATTAACATAATATCAATTTTTTGTAGATCAAATTTATTAAAAAAATGCCTCTCTGCTTTATAATCAAATTCTCACTATATCAAATATCCAAACTCTTAATTAACATAAACTTACTAGTTTCATATTTATTAAATATTCAAATCTATAATTAACATAAGTTCAAAGCGATGTAAATTAAATTTATTAAAATAATGTTTGTCCAATTTATATTGAATAATAAAATTCCGACTATATTAAGTATCCAAGTTTATAATTAACATAAACTCAAATTTTGGAAATAAACTTTATTTAAATAATATACTTAAATAAAACCATATTTAATTTAGGTTTCATTGGTGATCTTCATAATGATGGTACATTGTGGGGAGAAGTTTTCTTTCGGACACCTTCACACTTTCCACATTCTATCAACAGCTATATGCATGAATTTCATAATAACCGACAATATTTATGGATGACAATAAATCAAAAATTGTTAAAATAGAAGAAAAATGTAACTCCTTTTTCAATTAATAAAATTCCAAGTATAATTATCCGAATTTGTAATTAACATAAAATTAGTAATTTGAAATATCTTAATTATCCCAATCTATAATGAAAATAAACTTAATTTTTATCTATTTATTTATTTATTGTTATTTTTATTTTTTCCAAAAATTATAAAACAATGTTTGTACTTTATATAAATATTAAACTCCAACTATATTAAATATTCAAATTTATATTAACATAGATTTACTTACTATTCATATGTATAGAAAAAAATTATAATTAACATAAATTTACTAATTTCATATATATTATATATACAAATTTTTAATTAAGGTAAACTCAAAGTTTTGTAAATGAAATTTATTAAAGCAATGTCTTTGTTCTTTATATACACTTTGATGTCTTGGTTCATGGTTTATGTGTGAAGGTGCAAGGTTTAATTGTATGAATTTATAGATGTGCATTTCATGATTTATGCTTATCAATAAATATAGTTGGATGTTGTAGCAATCATGTGTATAGTTGTTGAGTGGAGGTGGGAAGGAAGCTTTCTTGCTTCCGTCCTCTGCACTCTCTACACAATGTATTAACAACTATACTCATGATTTCTACAACATCCAACTATTTATTGATGAACATAAATCCAAAATTGCTCAAATTGGGAGGCCAACAAAATGTAACTTCTTATTCAATTAATCAAATTCCAATCATATTAAATATGCGCATTTATAATTAACATAAACTTATTAATTTCATGTATATTAGGTAGGGGAGAGGGCGGGACAGACAAGAGGAGGGTGGGGTTGATATACTCAAGGAAAACAATGCACATATAAATATATGTTTTCTTTTGTTAATTTCCATAACTTTGATATGTTGTGCCAACTTTCGTCCTCACTTCACAATGCATCAACAAATATACACATGATTTCTATAGCATCCAATTATATTTATGGATGAACATTAATCCAAAATTGTTCAAATTCTAAGAAAAGTAAGATGTAACTTCTTATTCCATTAAACAAAATCCAACTATATTAAATATCATACACTTACTGATTTCATATATGTTAAATATCCAAATCTATATTTAAGATAGACTCAAAGTTTTCTAAATAAAATTTATTAAAACAATACACTTAAATAAAAGATTGCTCACATAAATTTAAGTTTCATTGTTAATATCCATAAGGTTGATATATTTTGTGAAGTGCGGAGGAAGCTTTCTTACCTCACTCCTCTGCACAATGTATAAAAAACTATGCACCTAATTTCTATAGCATTTAACTATATTTATGGATTAACATAAATAAAATAAAATTCAAAGAAACAAGTAAATGTAGCTTCTTGCTCAAGTTGTTTCTTATGTAGCATATGACGAAGGCTGATGTAGTTGTATTTTTATTTTTTTGCAATTGCTAGCAACCTTATTTTAGCAAAGGTGAATGGATTTGAGTGTTAGTATATGTATGCCATGTATATATGCCATTGAGATGTGGTTGAGAGTATGAAGCCATGTCTATTTGTGACTTGTATCTATATTGATGCAGAACCATGTAAACTTAGTAGAGATCCTTGTGTTTAATATTGGGTTAGAGTATTGAGGTGTCTTTAGAGTTGTATATGTTGTTGTATATGATATGTTGAGAGTGTGTTGACATTGCTTGTAAGGTTTTCACATTGATTCTATTGTGGAAAACTTGATGTGACTGGTTAAAAAAATGTATATGTGAAGTTAGAGTTTTTTGGTCAATTTTTTCAGAGAGTTACATTGTTGAGAGAGTTTTGTTGCTTTAATAATACTTGAGAAAGTTTTGTTGGGTTGATGAGGTAGGGGTTGTCGAATATTTTGTATTGCAGAAAATATTATTTTGAGGAGCTAGATATATGTGGATCTATTAAGAAAATAGATGAAATGTGGCCTATAGATCATGGAACATAAAATAGTGGGTTGAGTCCCAAATGTATGAGAGGTGGTCCACAAGGTTTGAGAGTTGGGGCCTTCAATGTGGTAACTATTGGTTTTATCAAGGAGTGGTGGCTTCCTTTGGGTGGTGGCCTGAGAAACTATTGGAGGTAAGGGCATGCAATAGGTTCGGGCCTGCATATTTTTGGAAATGATGGATTTTGTCGAGTAGTGGATTGTAGTAAGTGTATTCTCACATGCATCACAAGCAGGCGTGAACACTGGTGGTGGCCAGTGAATTATGTAATAAGAACATTTTAATAATAAGAAGAAGAACGAGAAAAAGTGAATGGTATTTTTTTCTCCTGAAATGGTTTGCACCTAATATCTAGTGTTAATATGCTTGGTTACATTTTGATTTATGTCTTATGTGTTTCACATGAGTATTGT
Organism: Pinus taeda; assembly: GCA_000404065.3. Classification (NCBI taxonomy): domain Eukaryota; kingdom Viridiplantae; phylum Streptophyta; class Pinopsida; order Pinales; family Pinaceae; genus Pinus; species Pinus taeda. The sequence continues at coordinate 8,183 of APFE030803673.1, forward strand.
TTCTCTCATGGTTTATGTGTTCTTGTATTACTTGTTTCTCATACAATTTACATTGCATAAGTTATTTGTTGTATATTGTGTTGTCAATCATTAATTGGTTAGATTAAAAAAGAAAAGGCAATAAGTATTAATAGATGATCAATCCAGCAAAAAATTGATTCAACCCGTCCCCCCTCCCCCAAGTATTGTCAAGCACCAACATCTCCAAGGGCATCCAATGTTGAATAAAATGTAGATGAAAAAAACATAAAAAGGACCCTTTAGCTTAGATAAGATCAAAAAAATCATTCAAGGTTTCTTTTTCATTGCCAAATGCTTTTAGTTGCGCCACAAAAGCCCAAGGTTTGCAAGCTACTCCTTAATAAAGACATACACCTTGCATAATAAATCTTATAATGTTGCTTCCAAAAGCATGAAATTCATTGACATTTCCAAATATAGAAGCCAATTTATCTCAACTTTCTTTTGAAATGACACATTTCTCCATGGTGTTTGACTTCATCATATTTTAACAAACCTGGTTACTTATAACAACTACAATTTATGCAATACTTTTGTCCAAAAACTCTAGAAACGGTCCAATGACCTCTATACAGTAATAAAAAAAAAATTTATTGCATAAATATTTGCTTCCAAAAAAAACTCTTTCCACAAAAGTTTGGGGGAAAAAATGATAGTTTTGTGGAAAATCCTATAAATGGTAATTGCACATTGATTCATTGCAACAAAAACCCTTTCTTCTATCCTTGTTCCATATATAGTTGAACAACAAAATCTACAAATAACTCTAATTTAGGCTTCTACATAAAAATTATGATGACTATCTCAACATTCTTATCTACATTCAATATCTAATATAATTTGACCCAAAATAAAAGTGTACCATGACCAAATACCTAAAATGTAATGATTTGAGATATTTGGAGTAAAGAATGCCCTTTTGTAGATCTAGACATCACCATAGAATCATAAAAAAAAAAACCAGATCTACAACAACAAAAAAACGTGACGTCCTATCTTGATCAAAGATAATTTAATTGGAGTTAATTGGAGCTAATAACAGATTTCTCAAAAATAAATAAAAACTAGCTTGCTATCAACATTGTATACCATGTAAGCGTGCAAAAAACTAACCAAAAACCAAATTACTAAACTTAAAATACCTTTCTACAAAAAGAGAACGAGAATGATTGAAGCGCAAGACCTATGGACATTTTCCTATCCTTTGATAAAGGAAAGCCTCAATTTCGAAGAATGATTGAAAAACAAAAGAAAAGTCCCTTCATTGCTCTTATAACAAAATTACATTTATAAATCCAATAAAAATTTAGAACCATACCTAAAAGATGAAACAAGCACATAAAGATATTGCTTAAAGCTTTTTATTAGAAATTTAAAGCAAATTAATCTTCCTCATCAAGTTTCTCTGTCAAGGGTATACTCGCAAGAGTTTTAGCCCCAAGGGTTAGCTTAGTTGGTCAAAAGTTGTGCCTCGCCATCAAGAGATCACAAAGTGGAATCCACCGAAAACCCTTATGATCAAATCTTGTAGTAAGCCTATAGCCCAAATTTTTATTTTTAAGTTTAAATTCAAGGTGAATAAATACATAGGCCTTTGTTATAAAACAAGGCTTTTCATGAAAAATAAATAAAAAAAAATACCCCCACTTCTGCCCTTCACAGCAAAGATTCCTGCAATGATTCGAGGAAAAGCATCCCATTTCACAGCAAAGATTCCTGCAATGATTCGAGGAAAAGCATCCCATGCATATTATGCTGCTACTTCTCACTACCCGAAATATACGAGGATGCTTGCGTGTACCAGAAGTCAATGCTTGCCTGTACTAACGAGGAAACAATGAGACTGTGATAGATCCGTGAGAAGCACAACCTGAGCTTGCAGGGTCGGATGGGGCAGTGAAATTTGTAGGTTTCCCAATATCCGCATCCATGAATGCCGGTTGTGTGGGCTGAACGGTAAACTCTGTATTGTTGGTTAACATCGATACAACCTCTGACATTGCCGGCCTCAGCGCGGATGAGCCTTGAATGCAGAGAAGCGCAATTCTGATCACTCTCGACATCTGCTCTATCGGGTACTCCCCTTCCAGTGATGGGTCCACAATATCCAAAACGTGGTCTTGCTGAAATTGATTCCAAGCCTGCACAATAAGCAAAATCATTACTACATTCTTTTGAAT
>APFE030803687.1:6658-24291 GCA_000404065.3 Pinus taeda
TGAGTACTCATCCAGAACAAGTATTTTTATGTATAATTTAAATAATAAATAATAATTTTCTTTAATTTCTTTGAATTTGACTTTCATATTAATCACATCACCCATATTTGTTGGTCGCCATTTCAAACCCCTCAATATTATAATGAGATAAAATGTAATAATTTAATAATTTACCCCTCAATATAATAAGTAGATAAAAATGTAATAATTTAATAAATTGATTCAATTTATCTGAATTTGACTTTCGTATTAATCACATCATCAATATTTATTGGTCAACATTTCAAACCCCTCAATATAATAATTAGATAAAAATAATGTAATAATGTAATAAATTGATTCAATTTCTTTGAATTTGACTTTCTTATTAGTCACATCATAAATATTTGTTGGTCGACATTTCAAACCCCTCAATATAATAATTAGATTAAAAAAATGTAATAATTTAATAATTTACCCCTCAATATAATAAGTAGATAAAAATGTAATAATTTAATAAATTGATTCAATTTATCTGAATTTGACTTTCGTATTAATCACATCATCAATATTTATTGGTCAACATTTCAAACCCCTCAATATAATAATTAGATAAAAAATGATAAATATAATAAATATTAAAACACTTATTCTATTAGTAAGAAAACTCAATATAATAATTAGATAAAAATAATGTAACAATTTAAATAATAATTTAATTATTTGATTCAAATTTTTTAAATTTGACTTTCATATTAATCACATCATCAATATTTGTTGATCACATTTCAAATCCTTTAATGTAGTTTATCTTCATGAACAAAATTCAAATTTGATTTACTAATATAAAAAATTCAAATTTACAGGTCTCCTATCTTTATTTTTTGGAATTTCATTTTTAAAAAACATCATTTTTATGACGAACAAATAATATCATACAAATCCTTCAAAACACTAGGCATCATGATTAAATATGATTTTTTTTAAAGCATCGTCTACCTATTGGGATTTTGGAAGGTGTTGAATGGGCTCTATAGATGTAATATTAGGTTCTATATACTAACAAGGACGTTCACATTCAAAATCAAAACCCTAGGTATCGTGATTAAATATGATTTTTTTTTAAAGGTTGTCTATCTAAATGAAATTTTTTAAAAGTTTGTCTGTCTATTGGATTTTTCGAAGGCGTGGAACGGGCTCTATAAATGTAATAGACTTATATACAAACATGGACCTGCATGGCTGACATTATAATTTTCTGATTATTATTAAATTTTTTTAATATGGAGAATATTTATTATAATTTTGTTGCCAAATAGAGGAATAAGAAAGAAAGAGGAAAAAGGAAGATTAGAGGAATGGTGAAGGAGAAGGTTGGGGGTTAAAAATGGCTAGGATTGATATCAATCGAGGATCAAATTTAGAGGATTAAACAAATTAGGTGCTTGGTGTTGTGTGAAAAATGGATATAAGGTGGGTCATTCTCGGAAGCCAACTATTTTAGGGAGATTAGATTTAGAGGATTATAAATGAATAGTTGGCTTCCAATGATGCCTCACCTTACATCCATTTCCCCACAACCAAGCATCTAATTTGTTTTATCATCTAAATTTTATCCCCTAACACTAATGTCAATCCTACCCATTCATGACACCCCCTCCTTATTTCTTTCTTCTTCCTCTTGTTTTTCCACCTAGCTTATTTCTCCTTATTCTCATTTTTTAATATATTCTAAACAAACCCCTTCTAATCCCCTCATTTTTTAACATATTTTAAACAAACCCCTTCTAATCCCCTAAATGCCTTCCTTAAAACAAACCCCTTCACCCCTGTACCCTTCCCCTCTTTTTATTTTTCTCTCTAATGACATCCTTTATCAATATAACTTAATCCCTAATCTCGATTTCTATTCAATTCTATTTTAATAAATTTTTAATAATCCAATATTTTAATTTTATTTTAACAACATTTTTTAATATAATACCTAATTTAACTCGCAATTTTTTTTATTAATTTAATTCTAATTTATCTCTACATACCTAATATTTTTAATTCTTTTTACTTCTCTTATAATTTCATTTTATACTAATTTAAAATTTAATAAAAATATTTCATACTAACATTAATTCAATTTTACCACTATTTACTTCTATTACTTTAATTTTTATTTTAATTATTTCTTTCTTTTTTTTACTTAATTTCACTGGTAATAATTAATGGTGTAGTCTAATTTATAGATGAAATCTTTTTTTCACAATATTTTTTCTAGTTAATTTAAACCGTGATGAGGCAAATATCTATAAAAACTTGAGTTTAAGTTATTTAATCTCTAAAAATCGAGGGCCCTTGGGTTTTTATTTATGCATGCAAAAATGTACTTCAAACAACAAAAAGTCACATTCTTACTTGAAATTGTATGATATTAGTCTATAACTTAGACTACACCATAATTAATAATCATTATTAATAATTATATTTCTTTCTTACCTTTTAATTTAGTTCCCAAAATTTTCAATATCAATTATTTCATTTCTAATTAACACAATATAAGATAAATAAATAAAAAATGTCAAAATAATAACGATATCTTTATCACAAATATATACACAAGTTACGAAAATATGGTGTACAAAAATAAATTTATAAAATGAATTACAATTTTAAAAACATGTTTGTTAATTTATGAAAAAATTGTATGGTTAAAAAATAAAAATTATTTTTTATTTACAATATAATGTTTAAGTTTGTGTTAATAGGTCCATGATGAATTATTTGTAAAATAAATTTTTATAATTGTAGATAACATTTAGGGGGAATCTAAAAGTTTGGTATAAATTTGGTGATATCATCTTCCTCATGGACAATTTTGTTAGCATCTCATTCATGGTCACATCATGCTTCCATTTAGCATTGGAGTTGGCCTTCGTTTAGGCTCAAAGTAGGTGTAAAAAAAAAAAAAAAAGTGATTTCTTATATACTGTCATGAAATTTATGTCTTCTTCTTTTTAAAGTTGATTAAGCCTTAAAATGGATATGGAGTTCTTATCTCAATCATTTGCATACATAGGTCTATGTGTGTTTCATGGTGATGAATATATGGATCATATTCAAAAATATTGTCAAAATGAAGATATTAATAGAGAGATGGAAAAATCATTTTGTTGTTATTTACGTAGTTGAAATCAACTAGTTTCTCCATTTGAAGCTAAAACAAAAGAAACCAACTCATCTAACATGTAGAGGAAACGAGATAATTATATCTATTTGTTTAGAACTCATATGAATAGATAAATGTGCGTGCGTTATTGTTACATAAAACAAAAACCATGTAAAACTCTCTCAATGGGACATGTGTCAAAATGAAATCTTTAGCCATAAACCCTCCTTTTAGGAGTATAGGACTTATTTTTTTGCTTTTGAGCATAGTCAATGCCTCTATACCCATCCCCTTAGCACCAAACTATCTAATAGCACTTGCAACACCACTCAAAGGTGAGAGACCCCACAAAGAGGGAAGATGTCATATTTGTATGCTTGTTTCATGGTGCTTGAAGTCCAAAATGTTAAATTTACTATGTAAGGCCTTTGTTTGCGTTTTTGACCATGTTTTAGGCCCGTAGACCCATCACTATTTCCCAAATCAATTAATTGGTAGCTATATTTCACTTAGAGGCTAATGATCCGGTAGAAAGGTCTCATGTGGTATTTCAATGCGTATTTCATGATGCTTGAGTTTGTGAACATTTTCTCAATACCTAAGGCCCTTATTATTCTTCCGTGATCATTGTCAAGACTCAAAGGCCCATCTATCTTACTAAAAACATCTGAATCTCCTCCAGTAAAAAAATCATATTCAAAAGATCCCCTTAAGGGAATGTTGTATGGAGTGTCTTAGTGTTTCATGGTGATTAATACTAAAAATAATCATTTAGTGTTCAAAATATTAGCAAGAAAAGGGTTCCTTAGTTTGTGCCTTAATCATAGGATCCATAATGAGTTCCTTCTTGTGCATGAATTGAGTTCCTAAAAATTAGGAGATTCCCTCTAAACTAAGGCAATTTCCTATAATTTAGGAATCAGTCCCTACAAATTAAGATGAGTTAGAATGTAGTTAACTCATGTGTTGAAATTGAAATTCAAGTTCTTGATTTTCTAGTGTGAGTCGGTTGAGGAAAAACACAAGTGATTTAGTTTCAAGTAGTTGACTTGAAATAGGAAGAGTTGCATGAGCAGTTAACTCATGCTAACTTAATCAATCACAAAATAATTCCTTAATTATAAAAATCACTAATTTTATCCATTCAAATTTCCATTAAAAGGAGGAGTGAAGGCACATGCTTATCGATAGTTTTGGTGAGCACAAGTTGGTGAGACCAAGCAATAGGAAGCACAAGTTTGTGCATGGAGCTTGTGAGAGAAGAGTGTGCAAGAGAATCTTGTGAACATGTTAGTACTAGGTATAAGGCAATAGAGATCAATATTATTGCAAGGGTTTAAAGCTTAGATCAACCAAGAAAGACAATTGTGTCTTTCAGATTGAAATAGTTGTATTTGTAAGAGATCAATTGCTCAATTTTTCTATCAATAAAACTCTAATCAAGCAAAGGGTTTTCCTAATTGGGTTCTCTAGAAAAACAATATGTTTAATTGTATGTGAATTTGTCTTTAATTTTGTACTATTATGCTGCAAAATTGAAGTAGAGAAATTATGTGTTTTAGTGAAAAGAAACTAGTTTTTAGATTGTTCACTATAATAATTGCAAAATTTCAAGGAAATTCTACATGGTATCAAAGCAGTGAATAGAATTGACCAACACAAAGATTTCATATTTGAATAGCATATTTAGGTTCACTATTCTAAGGTTGTTGCATTGTGTGGACAATTAGCCTAGTCAAGCCTAAAGTCAGTCCAAAAGCAACATGCAAGTATGGAAAAAGGTAGGGCCATTGGATGGTTGTCAAGGATAATTGATGATAGTATATTGTAGGTTTTTCAAGGAGTGGATATGCATGAGGTCTGAATTCTATCAAGTATTTGACAAGGAGGCCTAGATATGCAAGGGAGACGAATTTTATGGAGAGATATTGCTAGGTGGAATACTGTCGTAGCAGTGTTTGGATAGATATATGAAGCAACCTAAGAATAACAAGTGTATGGACATTTAATGGTTGATTTTCTATCCCTATCTCAGTCAAAGAGTCGATAGTGTTTGAGCCGTTTTGGAGGCCATGAGCAGAGTAACAATAGGGCTGATGTGTCATAGTGACAGGGAAGATTTATGTGCCCTAGGAGCAGCATTCTGGTGCAGTTGTAATCTTTACAAGTGGGTAGTCCTTGAAGTCCTCATGTACAACGATCATTGAAGGACTAATGAATTGTTATGAGGCAGAGTTGTGGAGCCCTAGTTCAGTGATTTGTAGATGGTTGAACCACTGATAAGAGGGAAAATCTAGAAGACCAAATGAGTATACTTCTTAGTGGAGCTTGAGGCTTTCTAGTGGTTAGATCAATGTGCCAAAATTTAGTGACACAAAAGGAGTTGTGGTCATTGATAGTGGCAGATTATGGTCTTGCTAAACATTGTGGGAAAGAACATGTCTTGAAAATAGGTTCTCTGAAAGAAAATCGGGAAGCCTTATAGTTTAGAGGGAGAAACTGCAACAATGGATAACTTGGTAGAGTTGAAGAAAAATCCAGGTAGATGAGGCTCTTTGAGGAACACCTTCCTCACTAAGATGGAGTGTTGAAAATATTAGTGAGAAAAGGGTTCCTTGATTTGTGCCTTAACCATAGGAGCCAAAACGAGTTCCTTCTTGTGCATGACTCGAGTTCCTAAAAAATAAGAGATTCCCTATAATTAAGAAGAGTACCTATAATTTAGGAATTATTCCCTAAAAATTAGGATGAGTTAGGATGTAGTTAACTGATGTGTTGAAATTCAAAGTTAAGTTTTTTTATTTTCGAGCGTGAGTTGATTGAGGAAAAACACAAGTGATTGAGTTTCAAGTGGTTGACTTGGAATATGAAGAGTCGCATCAGAAATTAAGTCATGCTAACTCAATAAATCACAAAATAATTAGAAAAATCACTAATTCTAGCCATTCAGATTGCCTTTAAAAGGATGAACGAAGGCACAAGTTTATTCATTGTTTTGGTGACAACAAGTTGGTGTGACCAAGTAATAGGAAGCATAAGATTGTTCATGGAGCTTGTGAGAGAAGACTGTGCAAGAGAAGTTTGTGCATAGGTTTGTACTAGGTAGAGGGAAAGAAAGATCAACAATATTGCAAGGGTTTCAAGCTTAGATCAAGCATGAAATCCAAGTGTGTCTTTGAAATTGAAATAGTTATATTTTGTAAGCAATTAATTGCTATGTTTTTCTATCAATAAAATTCTCATCAAGCAAAGGGTTTTCCTAGTTGGATTCCCTAGAAAGCGACGTGTTTAATTGTGTGTGAGTGTGTCTTTAGTTTTTTTCTATTTCGCTACAAATTTAAAGTAGAGAAATTCAATCTTGTAGTGAAAAGAAACTAGTTTTCAGTTTTCAGATTGTTCCCTATAACAATTGCAAAATTTTAAGAAAATTCTACATTTAGGGTTCAAGAACCTTGTTGTTATCCGTTGACCTTAATTAGACCTCAAGACCCATTATTTTATCACAAATAACCTAATCATGGAACCTATAGAACCCTTGTCAGAAAATAATAACCTATAGAGATTAAATTTGGTGCTTGGAGGTCTCCTCCACGATGCTTGAGACTAAGAAGCTAGATCTAGTATTGGATGCCCTTGCTCCCTCAATTGACTATGGCCAAAAAAATCAAATGCATCCATGATGTTCAGGAATTCGTAATGACGCCTATATTAAGCTTATATGCCTAAGAATCCTTAGAGAGGGTTGTTGTCAAGGTTTCAAAGTTATATGTATAGGTTGAGCTATAGAGGTTTAACTAGAGATTAAGGTTGTTGTCTACAAACTATGTGTGCTTATATGCATATAAGTACATTTCTCATACAAAAAATATATTCATTGCTAGGGATAATTTTAAGATCCATACTTACCTTTTTTTTTGTAAGCTTGGTAGGACTACATCTTCATCATGTCCAACTTCTCACCCCAATCGGGGAGGGGGATAGCATAAGATTTGAACCGAAGACTTCCGGTTTGGTGAGACTTCATTTTCACGTCCATTGCCAATTGAGATACCCCAAGTGGACAAGATCCATACTCACCTTTAGTGTAAAAACATTGATTAATTTTATGAATTCTTAAATTTCCAACCATAAAATATATTCTTACAAAAATATTCATATTTCTAACGATTTCATATAGTTTCTCTAAAAATTTAGCTATTTCTAGAATAAAATACATTTATCATTTAAAATTTATGTGAATCAATTAAGAAAATGTAAAATTTTCATATGTAAATATATACATGTAAAATTAACCCATATAAAATATGCATCCCATTGAATTTCATCATTCATGGCCTTTGCATCCCGCTACAAAGATCCTATATGGGTTCAAAGATTCATTTAAAGCTTTTGAACTCAATATTTTTTAATAAAATTGTAAGGTATTTGTTTCCATTCTTTTATTATTTGCCCAATCCTTAAAACCCATCCATTTTCTTGTGTGGTGGATTGAGAATATGCTTATGGTGTTTAAGTTTGAGAAGTTATCTTTAGAGATTAAGGTTATCATTTCCCTACCCCAAAGATGGTTAAAGGCTTCATGTTGTTATTTCATTGACGTAGTCGTGGTGAACTAATTGCCATGTACAAAACAATTTAATGTCAACCATATCATAATCCTAAGCCAAATACCCCACTATCAAGGTATTTTGTCACATTTATAGTGTGAAAGTAATAAGAATATTGGTTTAGTCCCCTTCTCAATATTCAACAATTAGTATCAGAGCCATTCAGTGATATCCTAACCACTAAAAGGAATATCTCACAAGAAAAGTGGCAAGTCAGGATCGTTCATTCTCAATATGACCTCCTCTATCCAAGGAGACAAACTTCACTTTTGGAAAATCATAATGAAGACTTACTTGATGTCACTTGGCATGGTTATTTCGAAAATTGTGTTGAATGGGTATTAAAACCAAACAAAAAAAAAAAATCCAATTGATGAAGTTGGTAAGAAATGCTACTACAACAATGCGAAGGCTATCAATGCAATCTTGGGTGGACTTGTGGGAATTTGTCAAAGTGATGTAGTATGAGTCAACTATAGAAATGTGAGACACACTGGTAAACAATTTTGAAGGGCATACCAAGGCTAAAAATGTCAAATTTCAAGTTTAGAAGATGCAATATGAAAACTTGAAAATGAGTGAGGGCAAAAACATAGGTAATTTCCTTCTTAGGGTGGATGAAGTTGTAAACAAAATGAAAGTTTTCAATGATAAAATTAATGATGTAATAGAAGAAGTGTTAGATCATTTTCCTCGAAATTAGATACCAATGTATCCTTCATAGAAGAAATGCCATTGGAAAAATTAACCATAGAAAATATTCATGAAATATATACTACTTATAAGATAAAAACTAAGAACAAATAAAAATAATCCAAAACCCAGAGAAGCTTCCATCAAAATATCAAACAAATAAAAAAATTATCAAAACGAAGAGTGATGCAACCATTTTCCTATGCATTAAAAATAAACCAGATAACAAGTATTCGCTGAATTCCACTATCAGCGGATAATATTTTATATATAGCTAATTTTTATAAATTTATAAATACATAATGAGATGGCGATGTTGGTGGCATAGAGCGTTCTATCAGTACTCCTCTATAGTCCTCATTATTTAAGATTCAATGATTATCTATCACTACTCCTCTATAGTCCTCATTATTTAAGATTCAATGATTATCTATCCGTAATCCTAAAATATAATGGTAAGCATTTGTTATCCTAAAATTCGAATATATATCGAAACTATGAATTGATAGCAAATCACATCTACCATTTCAGCAACCTAATCATTAGCGAACTAAACCTTACATAAGACACATACATATTTAACATATTTAGTTGAATTCATTCAGCTCTGAATTGAATGCGAATCATTGTCATCTATACATGAATCCTTGGGCAGCGGAGAAGGGACTGTGTATTTTCGTTTCAATCTCATTCCATTCAAACCATTTGCATTTTAAATTATTCCAAAAATTTGCAATTGTGTTGTGAAGAATTTAAAAACTTTGGAGTGTTATTTATATAGAGATTTATTAATTCCAAAAATTATCAATCGTGTTGTGAAGAATTTAAAAACTTTAAAGTGTTATACACTTTATTTATATAGAAATTTTAGTAATCAATCAAGATTTACTTAATCATAAATTTATTAAGTATTATTTATTAGGATTTTTTGTTTTAATGTGTAGAATTTGGAAAAGATTTTGCATTTGGAGGGATTTAATCTCTTTGACAACTTTAAAAATGTTTGGTTAAGATGGATTTGCACTAGTTACACATACACACAATGCTTAATTTCGCATCGCTTAAATTGCATTTTTGAATGCATAAATCGACACAAAGTCTTAAAAGTCTCTTTGGACACTTTAGTTGTGTGGAACAGAAAACTTAAATTTGCAATTCCAACATAAAATGAGCCAAAATGTTTTAAAGATAACAATTTAGTTTTCTTAATTGTTTTTATATGATATGCACATATGTGTGTAGCTAACTTTGAAATATTTTATTTATGGACCACCTTTTCCATAATAAAATGTTTTTTTCTCTTATTAATATATTTTTAATATGTCCATACATACATAATTGACATTGAAATATTTTTTTATAATCCATTTGTGTATTTTTATTATTATTAATTTTTTTGAATGCCACATATCAATTTTATATTAAAAATTGAATGATTTGCACATTTCACTCTTATTAGGAAATAACTGAACCATTTTACTTCTGACCATTGATTAAAATATTTTATTTACCACATTATTCATATTAAAATATTTCTATCCTATTAATATATTTTTAGTATGTACATATATGCATAGTTAACATTGAAATATTTTATTTATAACCCATATTGATTCATTTTTATTTTTATTATTAATATTTTTTGAATGCCAAATATCAATTTTATATTACAAATTGAATGAGTAACACATTTACCTCTTATTAGGAGGAAACTAGATTATTTTACTTTTGACCATTGACTTTTTTGAAGCATTGAAATATTTTACTATGATAAACATTAATATATATAAATGAAGTTTATATTGAAATACATTAAAAACAACAATATTCAAACATTGTATTGAAATATTTATAAGGCAAATATAAGATTTTTCTTTGTTCTTAATTTCTTTATTAGTGTAAAGTTGATATAAAATTATGTTATGAAATATTTTATTTATAGATATGAGAGTGAAAGTGAAATATTTTTACCACAACCCCTAGAAACTAAGTTGTAATTCATGTTTTATAATGATTTTAATTAAAACTAATGAAACATATATATTCATTTTCATTTTTATTGTAGGCAACATTGTTTTTTATTTAGAGTATAATTTATTTTATTTTAAAAGCAACACATAGCACCTCAATTGAGCATGGAATGAATTACATCTCCTTTATACGAGGTTCTAGAATGCACCTTTTAATCCCATAACAAGGGTAGAAAGAGGTGTTAATATCATTGAATCGACCTCCATAGTCATGTCATGGAAATAAGGTCTAAATTTTTTATTATTTTTTAAACTTCATGGAACTTAAAATATACATTTCCATTGTGTCTAGCTCATTAAGAGCTTTCTAGCAAAATAGAATTTTTAAAAAACTAACATCTGGATCCGAACATATGGTTGTTTGAATTTGTAGTATTAAACTCTTGCCATGTCAGCATTGTGCTACCATATGGCACCCAAATGAGGTCCATGCGGTAGCCCTCCACCTTTCGTGGAGGTCCATGTCATCATCTAATTCGATTTTATGGCCCATATATATATGCCCCACCCTCTTCGCTGATCGATGACCTTCATTTGGCAAAGCAATCGATGATGTAGAGTGAACTGAGGAATCCCCCCATTGCGGATGTCATGGTTTAAATCCCCTAAGATAGAATCATGTTTATGACATTTTATGGGAATTCGTATTCATCTCGTGGGAAAATTTACCCCTGGAATTTCTTGTTGTCGAATTTTTGAAATCATCTGACATCAACTTGGGGTGATGTCAGTTCTTGTCAAAATGAAATCATCCTATTCATGTGCCCACATTAGGGTGTCCCATGCATCACTTATTTCTTTCCCACTTGACCCCTTAAAAAGGTTGAATTCAGTTTCCGCGTGGCATGCCAACATTGTGCCACATTAACTTGGATCCACGTCAAAAGCCACATATTTTGTGTCTTACTAGGCTCGTGCCTTTACACCCAAATGAATTTTTGTCAACTATTGTTAATAATTCTCGTCTCGTGGCATGAACACCCCAAGATGTAAATACCCCAAGAGTTTTCGTTCAAGGTGCAAATGGTCATTGTTTTAAAAATTTTTGGACCTGGATTGAAAGTGATGGTTACAACCCCTAGTCGCATGGACCCTTTTTGCTAGCACCTATGCTAATGTACCACTAGGGTCAGGCCTCGAATAACTCAAGCTCAAAATTTCCCTGAATGCCAACTTTGCCTTTGACCCTCTCACCCAACCCCCAAGCTTGACAACTCTAACTTTGCATTGTTTATTCTCCCTACTAAGCTTATACTTGTTTGTGTGTGTGTGTAGCATATGGACAGGACCACCCTAGGTGACCTTCCATATTGGCCTAACTCTATAGAGCTTTAAAAACCACTCTGCCCGGCCCATGTATAGGGATATACATATATATATTTTTATTTCTCTCTCCTCAACTTGAAATTATGTGCAACAACCTGTTATGAAAATCATTTAGTGCAATAACTTAATGAAATGTCGATATGACAAATCTATTATATTTAGGCCATCATAATGGATTTTTGCTTATGAGGTAGACACAAGAATTAGAACATTCCTTTGGAGTCGCACTAGAGATCAACATTATAGGAATTTACAACCCTTAGGATTTACATATGTATTTACATTAATTAGGAATACACAAGACATCAACATACCATATTCCTACAAGAAATCACATTACACTTTCATAATGGCATTTATATAACACATGAAGCATAGATATAAAATTTAATTACACATAGAGAAAATAAACACTTATCTTATAATGAAGGACTTTACAACTAAGATTGGGACTCTAACTCTCCACCCAACCTTAGATTGGCTTGCACTACAACCTTTCATGTAACTAATCACCATTAACTATATCTTAGAGCTTGAGGAGGAGTGCTTTCAAAAAAATAACCATTGCTGCCAACTAAAACCCGGAATCCAAAGATAATAAAATCTCCACACTTCCACTCTTCAAGGAATCCAAACATTGTTCCACCTCAACCCTCCACTCAGTAAAGGAAACCTAGAGGCTATGGTACCTACACCCTTCATCGATTGCAGGAAATCTAGAGGTTATACCACCTCCATCCTTAAGCCAATAAAGGGACTTTAAAGGCTACACAACCTCCACCCTTACAACCCTGAACTGGGAATCTAGAGTTGTAGTATCTAGAAGGGATAGTATGGGGTACAGAGGGAGGTACCCAAGGGAATAATGTAATAATGGGATGGACCATAGTAATAAATAAAGCGGTTAACCCATATCATGTAAGGGACCACAAGTAGTTAGCAATAATGTAATAAGCCCATGGTATTGGATAGGTGGTATTGAGGGAACTATGGTAATGACCCATGGTATTGTATGTATGAGGCCTATATAGAGGCTGAAGACTCCCCATTGAGGGATGTGAAGGATTATTGTATTGACAAGCATATGGTTTGTGGAGTGTTCTCCTTCCTTAAGGAGTGAATGTATGGTGTTGCCCTATTGTAAGGGTTTTGATCAATAAAGAAGCATTTCTATCTATATTCAGATCTTGTTATTTTTGTTGATTATTTACAGTTATTGGGTATATTTGTATCATTTCATATATTTTCCGGTCATATATATAACAAGTGGTATTAGAGCACTTTCTTGGGCAAAGCAGAGATTTTTATTTTTATTTTTTGCAATAATTTTTTGGGTGGCGAGTTTGCAAATCAGATCTGTATGTTCTACTGCAAAATTTGTAGAATCTAATTACAGATATCGATTTTTTACAAAAGAATACCCAATTTGAAAAAAAAATATTGGCCGAATCGGAGTCCAGATGAGGGAGATATGCTGATTTAAAAATCAGCTGTGTTGTTGACATTTTTCAGGGCGACGAGTTTGCAGATCAGATCTGTACATTCTGGTGAAAATTTTGCAAAATCTAATTGCAGATCTAGGTTCTTTGCAAAAAAATATGCAAGTTCAAAAAAAACTCAAGTATCAGAGTCTGGATGAGGGAGAAATCGCTGATTTAAAACAACTCTTTTTTCAGAAATTTTTGTGTCAACGGGACAGTTGCAGCGCGAATCTGAAATTCCAGTGCCTAGATCAGAATTTCTATCACATGGGAAGTTGCAGAATGTTCTTTCGATTTCCAAAAACAGGTCATAATAAAGATTCTAAGCCATATTGACCGAACTATGTCCACTTTAAATTTTTGCCAAGTAAGTGATTTTTTCAGAACCCTCTTCATGGCGTCTAGCAAGCAATTTTTTACAGGGAAAGATAATGGTCATACTATTAAAGAATTCATAATTTTTTTTTTAATAAAAACCATCCGAAATATTGGAGAATTTTCTTATGGCTTAATGCGAGAGAAGAGGTTGCCATATGGTGGAACTCACTTGACATCAAGTAGTTGTCCAAACTTTCAGATGAAGAATTTGAAAAAATCCTTGTGGACAAATGGTCTCATGCTAGAAAACAGGGGAATGAGACATGTAAGGGGTTATTTTCTACTAGTATCTCTTTATTACAGGTTCATGGATGTATTCAGAAGGAGAAGATCATTGTGTCTATAAATCCCGGTTTCAAGCAAAATTTTATAAATGTTAATTTGGCAGAGAGATTGCAAATTCCAGCTAAACGAATGGAGCAAACACAGGTTAATAATGACCAGGTGCAAGTTTTTAAAGATTTGAAGATTTCTATGGATAAGTATGTATTGCATTCTGATTTTTATGCTTCAGATATGGCTAATGTGGACGTTGTTTTGGGATACCTTTGGGTGGAATCGTTTGGTACTATCAATATTAATGTACAGAAGAAATTCTTGAAGCTCTAGTATAAAAAGAATAAAATTACATTATAGGATATTTCCATCAATAAACATGCCGAGTACAAGGAGGCTGAAGACGAAAATGTTACAGGTACTGATATATCAGACGATGAATCTATGGTTGAAGTAATACTGGAAAATAAGAAACAATAGCAGGCACCACAACATGTACTAGATACCAATCAGGCTCAATTAGGTGGTGAATTAAAGCAAGATACACCATTGGTTACACCTCTAGCATATCACCACCCACATCACACAGAAAGAAAACAACCTCCAAGATGAAAATGAATCAGTAACAAGGAAAACAACCCCCACATGACAAATAGATAGGGGTAAAGATCCACCCACAACACACCAACACAGAAGAGGTGCCACGGTCAACTTCCATCTCAAGTGAGCAAGGCACCAGCTAGATCGAGGGCTCACCTTTCTCTTGGATGGCTAGATGCACGTGCATGGTACCAATGGACTACTCTTTTGAGTAGATCTTATTATTTGCGTTCTTCTTATCTTTCGGGGACGAAACATGTTTAAGGGGGGTAGAATGTAGTATACCTAGGGGGATAGTATGGGGTACAAAGGGAGGTACCCAAGGGAATAGTGTAATAATGGGATGGGTAATAGTAATAAATAAAGTGGTTAACCCATATCATGTAAGGCACCACAAGTAGTTAGCAATAATGTAATAATCCCATGGTATTAGATAGATGGTATTGAGAGAATCATGGTAATGACCCATGGTATTGTATGTATGAGGCCTATACAGAGGCTAGAGATTCCCCATTGAGGGATGTGAAGGAATATTGTATGGACAAGCATATGGCTTTTGGTGTGTTCTCCTTCCTTAAGGAGTGAATGTATGGTGTTGCCCTACCTCAAGGGTTTGACTAATAGAGAGAAGCATTTCTATATTCAGATCTTGTTATTTCTAAGTGCTATTTCTTGTGATTATTTACAGTTATTGGGTATAATTCTATTCTCATATATTTCTAGGTCAAATCTATAACAAGAGCTCACTAAGAAGAACCATGAACAATACATTTAATGGTTCCACCCTACAACAAGAATCTAGAGTTCACTAAATTATTAACTTAGTCCACAACCAATTAAAGAAGGTGTCAGGACACTCCTTATCTAGGAATACAAAGAAACAAGGCCTCCACCTAAACCAGGGAATTCAAAGAACCTTTTTCCTTCACCTAAGAGATTCCCATGATGCTCTTCTCCGCTCAAAACTGAAAAGGAGTTCTCCTTTCATCCTGTCTACATAATCTTATATTATGATGCTCTACCAACAATTCATGGCGTTTCTCCAACTCTTGAAAATATTAGTACTTAAGCTCCATGGGTTCCTTCTTGCTCTATTATAAAGAAATCCCATATACTCATGCATTGTTAACCCCAATTCCTTCCTTTTGATGGTTTCCTCCTTTTCTCTCATTTTATATGCAATCTTCCTTCTCTATGTGAGCTCTCCCCAAACTCTTCGTGTCATTTTCCTTTTTTGTTTCCTTATATTTTGGCCATCTGAATCTTTGAATCCCTTGGTCCACTTCCTAACTACCATGTTATGGTCAATCTCCTCGTCTCCTCCTCCCGGTGATCCAAGGCGATCCCTAAAGGATCAAATTTGAAAGTCCTCAAATCTCAACAACTTTGGAACTGAGTTGAAGTGTTCGTTGTTACGATTCCAATGGTGTAAATGATACTCAAATTTGAGTCTATATGACCAAAATATCACAATTTTAAACTGATAGGAAGAGCAAGAAATATGGGCCTACGACATGCCACTTGGGACCCATGACTTACATGGAAACCAACTATTGTCCTACCAATCATTGACATATGGCAACCATTCATTGGCTCCTTTGGTCCTATAATATATAATATAATATATAATATAATATATATATAATAATAATATATAATATATATATAATAAATTATATAATATTATACCCCCAAAATTTATACCAAAAGCCATATAAAGTTTAAAACAAAATTATTTTTCTAATATACCTGTATGAGGCATTAAATGACATAGAGTTGTACAAAAAAAAACCTTATTGAAACATATATATAAATAGTTATTAATTCAACCATATTCACATGGTTGAAACAACCTTTAAAAATAAATTGTTTTACGGAATGGTTAATGTTAACAATTTTTTACCAACAACGAACAATGTGAAGTATATGTTTGGTTGATATAATTCATATGCTAAAATTGATAACAGAGGGGGTTAAACCTGTGACCCCTGTGGGGTCCAACTAGCTTTGTATAGCCAATTACTAGTGTGTTAGCTAGCTAGGCTTTAGTTAGTGCACCAACCATATATTATTTAAAATCGTACTTTTCATTTGAGGGTAAAGGGCTAAGAGGAATCGAGAGTGCTGGAAGCATGTGTAGTACCAAAACCAGGGATGCGGAACCTAGCATAGGTATATATTTCGAGGAGATACATTCCCAACATATTCTAGGAAATATTCCCAAAATATTCCATGGAGAAGATGTATGGAATCTAAAAGATTCCTTGAGGGGCCATATTTGTAGCTGGCAGAATGTGGACAACTTTATACTCATTTTAACCAAAATTTCACAAAGATCACAATAGTGTAGTCATTTTGTTCATCTAGGTAGTAGAATCCACGGTTCATGGTAGAAACCCACGTTCATCATTAATTTTTGGGCACAAATTTCAAGACAATAATGCACCTTTTAGAAGTATGTCAAGTTTATAGTTGAAAGTCTTAGGAGGATGAGACAAATGTGCTAGTTATGTGATTATTGTGATTTGAGTAGTCAAATTTCAAGTCACTCTCAGAATTGGAGTTATATTTATGTATTTCTCTATGTACTTATATTTCTTTTGGCAAGATGAATGAGGTGGCCCCCTCACTATTGAAGTAGGGCCCAAACACATAGTCCACACTAGACGAACTTTGTTATCAAACATTGTGTGCATTTTCTTTATGGTCTCATTTATGTTGGTCTTCTTTAAGTTTATGAATACATGGCTTTTACATGATCTTTCATGCAATTCTGCTAACATCAACTGAAGAAAAGATCTTGGATAATGCCTGTAAATTAGAGATTCCAGATCAAGTTTGATATCAGAGTAGTGTTTTTACTAATGTGAATTCCAAGTGTGCATGACAGCCAAGGATAAACTCAAAATGGGTGCTGGGAAACTTAATTCCTTTGATCAAGAGATTGCATGTGCAACACGAAGAAGGAAAACTACAGATGATGATGTTCATACTAAGAATGAGAAAGCTTTTCATAAAGCTTTCTACACCATTGAAAATAAGGTAGACAAATTGGTTGCATATTATGAGAAGAAATTGGCAAAGAAGGAAGAGAAGAAGAAAGAGA
>APFE030803700.1:0-11349 GCA_000404065.3 Pinus taeda
TATATCAAAACACAACATTAAAATATATATCAGAATACATCTACTCAACCAATGAATAGAGAAGGATAAATAGCCTGCATCTGATCAGTCATCTCCTGTGTAGCTTCATCGGACCTAAAGTGCTTCCACTGCACTTTAACTTGCTCGATTGCTTGATTCCGAAGCATGTGCATCTTTCCTTGCAAAATGCATTGAGGTCCAGTTCTTATGTATCCACCTACAATATAGGTTGGCCAATCACATGATCAACATCTTTCACATACTTCTTAAGCAATGACACATGTAAAACATCATGGACTTTCACTATTGGAGGTAGTGAAAGTCAGTAGGCAACTAGCCCAATCCTATCAAGGATCTCGAAAGGCCTACAATACCGAGGCGTCATCTTGGCACATGATCCAATCCTCAAGTAGCTCATCTTGGGCTTGATGTGCAAGTACACATGTTCCCTGACCTAAAACTCCTTAAATACCATGTTTTGATCTGCATAATTGTTCTACTTTTCATGTGGTCCCTTTAGATTCTTCTTGATAACCTAGATTTCATGTTCCATCTCTGCCAACATATTCGATGCAATCAATACCCGGTTAACTGGGTCACTCCAATTGATGGGAGTATTACAACCCTAGCCATAAAGTGCCTCAAACAAACTCATCTTCAAACATTCTTGATACCAATTATTATAAGCAAACTCAACCAGTGGAAGATGCTCTTCCCACTTCTGTTGTTGATGCATAACATACATCCTCAACACTTCCTCAAGAATCTCGTTGACCCTCTTTGTTTTTCCATCTGTCTGTGGATGATAAGTTGTACTAAAATCCAACTTTGTACCCAAACTTGCAAATAACTCCTTCAAAACCTGGAAGTGAACTTGGTATCTTTGTCTAACACAATCTTCTTAGGAATACCATGCAATCTCATTATCTCCCTAATGAATACCTGAGATACCTCACTAGCTGAATTAGTAGAGTTCACTAGAATGAAGTGAGCTACCTTGGTCAACCTATCAACCACAACCATGATGGACTAATGTTTTCTAGATGTCCTCGGAAAACCTGTAATGAAGTCCATAGAAATGACCTCCCATTTCCACTCTAGAATCAAAATCAGTTGCAATAAACCATCGGGATGTTTACACTTTGCTTTTACATGTTGGATTTCCAAGTATCTCGCAACAAACTCTTCCACCTCTTTCTTAAAATTCAGCCAATGGTGGAACTTCTTAACTGTTTTCAATGTCTTCTAATATCCCGGGTGACCTGAATACGACTTAACATGAAATTCCCACAAGATAAACTTCTTGATCTCACAATTATTTGACACATAGATCATGTCCCTAAATCTCACCAAACCATCTCTCGTGAGATGATAATCCACATCATGTTCACCTATACCCTGCTGTTATAAACAATGCTTAAGTTGTTGGTACATGTCATCATGTTGTCCTGCTTGCAAGATTTGATCCTGTAAATCTATCTCATATCAACTCATAGTTGCAATGTGATTTACTTGCACTCTTCTGCTAAGAGCATCTGCAACCCTGTTCTCTTTTCCCTTAATGTACTTGATATTGAAGTCAAACTCACTGAGCATGGTGTTTGACATTCACATTAGGTTGGTCAAACAAGTACTTCAACTTACGATGATCACTCAACAAAATGAACCTCCTGCCAAGAAGATAGTGCCTCCACATCCTCAGTGCATGAATGGTTGCTACCAACTAAAAATCATGAGTCACATAGTTTTGCTTATGCTCATTCAGTTTCCTTGACTCGTAGCCTATTACATGTCCCTCCTGCAACAGGACTCCGCCAAGTCCTCTCTTGCAAGCATTTGTACACACCACAAACTCTTTATCTGGATCTGCAATCTTTAGAACTAGAGCATTTGTAAGTAGCTACTTCAACTGCTCAAAACTAGTTACAAATTCCTCTGTTCATTCAAACTTCTTTCCTTTTTGCTGCAAAGATGTGATAGGATAGGAAATCTATGAGAATTTCTTGATGAACCTCTTGTAATAACTTGATAACCCCATGAATGATCTAACCTCATCCACATTCCTAGAAGTTTCCCACTCCATGATAGCTCTGATCTTTTCCGGGTCCACTTTTAGACCTTCCTTGGAAACCACATGCCCCAAGTAATCAACTTTTGTCTAAAAGAAACTGCACTTGTTAAGCTTGACATACAATTGAATTTCTCTCATCAATATTACATTGTTGCTAGATGTTTTGCATGCTCTTCCTCATTCTTAAAATATATCAATATGTCATAAATGAAAACCATCAAAAACATGTCCGAATAAGGACGTAACACATTATTCATAAAACACATGAAAGTAGCTGGAGCATTAGCCAAACCAAAAGGAACCACAACAAACTCATAATGCCCATACTTTTTTCGAAAAGTAGTCTTGTAGATGTCCTCTTCTTTGATGCGTACTTGATGATATCTTGGTCTCAAATTGATCTTTGAGAACACTTCTACTCCCATCACCTGATCAAATAAATCATCGATCCTTGGAAACATATACATGTTCTTTATTGTTACCTTGTTCGACTCTCTGTAATCAATACACAACCTGAGAGCACCATCCTTCTTCTTCACAAACAATATTGGTGCACCCCAAGGTGACACAATTGGTTGAATGTGTCCCTTTTCAATCATTTCCTTCAACTACAACTTCAATTCCACCAACTCTGGAGTGCTCCTCCTATATGGTGCCTTTGATGTTGGTATTTCTCCTGGCATCAACTCAATAGAAAATTCCACTTTCATATGAGGCAGTAACTCTGCGATCTCTACTAGAAATACATCCTGAAACTACTGCAAAGCTGGATACCTCTTCAAGACTTCAACATCCTCAACATCCTTCCCTTTGTCACTAGAAATATGAACTGTGAACATGACACACCCTTTCCTGCTACTCTTCTTTGCCTGCATAGCTATAACCATTCTCACAGATGTAGGATTCTTCATGCCCTGTAAGATTCTCTTCACTCCATCGGCATCTAAGCACTCAATAGCCTTATCATAGAAATCCACCTTAGTCTTGTGAATGTACAACCAATCCATGCCCATCAGCATATGTATGATCCCAATGGAAGCGCATTTATATGCGCTAATGTAGACATACCGTTCAACTCAAATGCATAAGATCTGACCCAATGATGAACTATTTTCTTAACATTTGTAGCCAACTACACTAACCAAGACTCTACATGCACTTCTTTATTCAAGAAACACTTATCCACCAGGTCAGGACTGATATAAATATAGTTAGATCTAGGGTCAATCAAAATAGAAACAACTTGATCACAAAGCTTACTTTCCATCTCGATAATAGATGCTTGATGATCAGCCTGCCTATTATCTAATGCTGCATAAATCCGAGTAATACTTTGTCCAACATCCTCAATTGTTTGTGCCACTTGAGCACTGTAAATATGCAGTATACCATCCTTATGTTGTGGAAAATATCTTCAATGATGATCCTTGCCACAAGTTCAACATTGTAAAGGCTTCCTGCCATCACCCTTGTTCAGCTCCTAAGACTGGAATCCATGTCCTCAGTCAATTGCATTGAACTTCTTGTGTGGCACTACTTTCTCCTTACCATATGTTTCCTGAGGTTTTCCTCTCTTATTAGCCCACTTTCCTTTATTCTTATCATTACCTTTCCAATCCTGCTTAGACTCAGTATTGCACTTCAATTTCTCATAACAATGCTTTAACTTTCTGATGGTTTCCTCCAGCAAACTACGCTCAAACTCAATCATGTCTTTGAACGATACCAACAACCCACTAATGAATCTCTAAATATTTGTTTTCTCTCCTTAAGATAAGGAACATATCTCAACAAATCCAAGAGTCAACTAGTATACTCCTCATCAATCATAGATCCCATCTTCAACTCATAGAACTCCTTTTTCCTATCATCACATTGTCTTTCAAATAGATACTTCTTCCTGAAAATTCTCTCAAACTCACTCCAAGTCAGTTCCTCTTCCCGAATGCCTCTGACATTCTTTACATCTTCCAACCAAATGTTTGTTTTTCCTTTAAGACTAAAAGTAGCTATCCTGACCTTCATATTTTCTGAATAATCATGCAATCTAAAAAATTGATTCATCCCAAGAAACAAAGCTTCTACATCTTCTAACTTCTTCATTTCTCCACAAAATGTAGGAGGCTTTGCTTTCTTGAACTCCTCTAGTGAGTACTGCTTCTCACTCCTATACAGATGGTGATGATGATAGCAATGATGTCTCTCTAAACCAAAACTATAATAGTACCTACAGTCATTAACCCTCCTGTCAGGTGTATCCAAGAACCTATCATTTATGACTATATTATCCTTGTCAAACTTGTAACTTGATTAAGACATGTTGTCATATTCCCCATTGGTCCTTTCCTCCTATCCATGACTGATCCTAAGTGGTCCTTATCTCTGCAAACCTAACAAACTCTAAAGGATTATTGCATTAACATTCACTTGCTTTTCTTATTCCCTCAAAATTCTTTCCTGTGACTGAATGATCTTGTTATTATCTACCTTACAACTTCTAATCTCTTCTTTCAAACTTCTTAATGTATCTACTATGTCATGGGAGCACTCATCACGATGTTGTTCATCTGATCTGTAGGGAGAATCACCTTAATTGTAGTCCACCATTTTTCTAGTCATCTTGATCTTCTACTTCTTGCAAACATACCATGTGAGATAAACCAAATATAAACATGATCAATCATACCTCAGTGAAGTTCAGGGGAGGATATCTTGTTTGCAAAATCAATCTGGATTAGCATGACATGTATATATAATCAAATCAACATATCAATCATCTCAACATAAACATCATCAACCTCTACATGATGACACTACTACAATAATGAATATCACAATGCATGCATAACAAACACATATACAACTTACATGCCTGCATGACAAACACATTCCGCCCATCTAGTCCAAGTGTTAAACCTGAGAGCTTTGATACCAATCTGTAACCAACCCTCCCACATTTACCTGATTTCATTGGCCTACCAGGGTAAACATGAGACAAAGAGTTACTATGAGATGACATGACCTCCTAGCTCTAGTTAATGAAGTGGGGCCTACAACTGACCATAGATTGACAACTCATAACATTCCTCAGGTCTATAGGGACACTTAGGGGCCAAAGAACCACTCCATGCGACCAAAACTTGAGTTGGGGCTAATTATCACACATCTTAACCCCTAACTGCATGCATTACAAGGCCTCCATGTAGTTGAAGGCCTCCAACCACACTCACAAGCTTGCCTGAGTGCGATTGTGACCCAAAATGTCCAGTTTAGAGGGTGTGATCCCAAGATTTGAGCATAAATTCTAGGTCAGCCTCCATATCATTGCCTAAAACTTCCTAAAACTTCTCAGAATCATTAATGACATGACAATAAGGCTAAACATACAAACTTGAGTCATAAACTTGACCTAGACTGACCAGAAGAAACTAGGCATTTCATCAAACACATGGAAATCATGTAAGTTGCAGTTCATGAATGCATATATGATCATAAAAGTATGAGATTCATTTGAGAATCACCTAGAAGGCCATATGCCCTCTCCACATAGTTGCAACAACACTTATTATTCCATACATTCATCACTTTATCAATAGCTAAACAATTCATGATAAGAGCCATAGAATATACACATTGTATGAACAACATATAACCAAAAAATAACCAGCGTATAAACCATGGAAACCCAACCATAATATCACCAAAATATCGCTACAAATATACATGAAACGCAATAGAATAATAAATCTTATTAACATATGAAAATACCTTCCAAGCTAGGGACTTTCATGTACCACCCAGCCATAGATTGGGCTAAACCAAATCTCTCTTTTAGCTAATCACCCTCATGCCATATTCCAAGCAAGAAGGTGGGATATCATGAAGTAAAACAAACCAAACTAAACTAGGGATTTGCAAAGGCCAAACCACCTAAAGCCTCAAGCAGTGATTCCACCTCACACTCGGACATCATTAACACCAACCAGATCAGTCTCTACCCAAGTTGTCGAGGGTTCCAGGAACTAGTAACTCAACCCACAACCTTCTAGGGCTTCAGAGCATTTGTCGAACCTAACTCCATGGACTAATAACTCAACCCACCAAGAGCTCCAGAGTGTTTGTCCCAACCTAGGCTCCAGGACTAGTAACTCAACCCAAGTTGTTTTAGGGCTTCCAGAGTGTTTGTTCCAACCCACAGCCATAAGCAATTATGAACACCGATCAAAAAATAATCAAGTGAAAAAAACCCACAGCACAATGGCTATCTAGGACATGGAAAGGCAAGACTAAAACCACTATCAATCTAGGCAATCCTTCATGCCAATGACAACACATAACCAGAAAACCACATGCATCTACCAGGCATCCATAATCAGCAAGGGAATCACACATGCAACCTGTTACCTCTGAAGCAATCCAGTTGTAGTTGTTGATTCACTTATTACCTTGCGCTTTCCTACTTTCCTTTGCCTTCTTTCTCCAGTCCAAGTGAAAACTAGAGTGCTCCAAGCATGCTCCAAGAATGCTTCAAGATTTCTCTAAGTGTGCAAAAGTATGAGAGAACAAGAGAATGAGAGAATGAATGAGAGAGCCAAAGACTAAACTAACAAAAGCTGTGAATTGATCCTCAGAATCCTTTTTATCATTGAGGCCCCTATTTTCTTCATTTTCCTCTATTTTTCCTTGAATTTTCCTCACATACAAATTTGTGACCTTTCATCTCCTTTTTCTCTTATTTTCTTGTATTTTATAAATAAAATACCAATTAATACCACTATGCCTTTGCCAATTTCCATAGCCATTAATTAATCACCAATGATACCCATCATTATGTTTTTCCCAACATTCAGCTTGGAATACATGTCATACGACCTTAGTTTTATTTCTTTTATTTACATATGAAATCAACCAGGGGCTTTTACAAACATTAACCATATCAGTAGACTTAAGATTTAGAAGCCAAGAATCACAAATCTTCTCTTTTTTCAGACACAACATACAAGCTTACTCCTAAGAACAAAACATGGGCTGAAATCCATCAATATTTGGAGTAAGGATATTTTTCAGATGTATACACAATGATAATATACCCTCATTTGAAGGTATTCCCAACTTCGATTTGCACAAAGTAGCAGCCAGACTAGCCTTGATTCCTTATATAAATATGATTATATGGGAAATTAAACATGTTGATTTTCCATATTGTGTAATCATCAACAACCAATGGAATCTAGTTGGTTCTTTTAGGCTAGATGAGATACAAGCAATGTACCAGGTACTCACACCTTAACATAGCTTTGGTAATGAATGTTTTGGAACATTTAAGGCAAAGAAGCACACATCATATCAGTTATAGATTAGCATATTGATTAAATATTGGTGGTGGGATGAAAATAAATTCCATTTAGAAAGTCCTTGCTCATATTCTACTTCTTCCTATAAACCTCCTATAATTATGATAGCCAAAATGTTGTGTAGACTTTTTGGAGAGAATAATCCCTCTCAATTTGGAGAGGAATGGGTACCTATTATGTGTATAGTACTTGGGGGAGGCATTGTTTTTAATTGGTATGCGATCTTATCTGCTAATCTCATAAAACAAATTGAAAAAAATGTTAAAGTAGAATCAGGGGTTACCCCATAATTCTATATGTTTTCTTATCTCATGAATGCCATTTGCTTTCATACCCCTTTTCCTTTGATGAAATGGAAATTGACACCCAATGTTGGGCTTATTCATATTTATCATCCAATGCTCTAGGTTGAAAATACTAAAGACCACTTCTAAGAAATATATCACAATTTTATAATTCCTTTACATGAATTTTTTTTTGGCCATCCACCTCTTAGATTCATAGAAGAGGGAATGCGGGGAATCAAATAGATTGGATATTGGGATGTTTATGAGACCTTCTCTTATATCGTAATTTATGGCTCTCAAGCATCAACTCATCTCTTAACAAGATATGCACCTGATAAGATAGTCCCTGGGGAGATAACATATTAAACTATAGGTATAGGGATTAACAAAAATTTACAAATAGGATTTAAGAGGATTTGGCCCATATTTCCTATTCATGTTGGGATTTATTCCTTGACAAATGTCAACCATGCTAGAGTGGAATTTGTATCAACTGAGGAGATTAGTTTATCATGTACTCTTTTGAAAAAACATGATATTTTAAATATTGTTGCACGCCATAGTGAGTTTATAACAAGTTTTAAGAAGTATACTAATGAAAATATGCATTTTTATGTTGCTTTCAAAAAATCCAAATCATATGAAGAGGTCCTAATAAGAATTTGACCATACTTCGTCTCAGACAACAAGATACAATGTCACAAAACAACTAGTGGTTCAACTTCAGTTTCAATTTCTACTCAAACATGAAGCTCGCAAATAGCAAAGCTTTAGTTAACATGTATACAAACAAAAACCAATAGAGAAATACTCAATTCCTACTAAAAAAAAATTAGTTCAATAGTCTGAGGCTATTGAAGAGAAGAATCACAATGTTGAAGCAAAGAGAGTCCAAACATATCAACCTCCAACTAATTCGACATTAATGGAGGAAATTCTTGAAGAAAGGCTTATAATTGAGAAGATAACCACAAACTAAGAAGTTCATTGAAGATTCAAGACTATACGATGAATGGCATTTATATGAAAAAACCCAATTAGTGAACGTTCTGGTTGTTCAATCCTGAAGTAAGGAACACATTCATGTTCTGCTCATTCATGAAAAATGGAGTGAGGATAATTCCTCTAAAAGAACCTAAAGCAAAAGATTATCAAGTTGAGAAGGTTTCGTCAATTAAATGAGACCTCACTCTAGAACTTAACACTCCTTAAAAGGATTCTTAGACTAAAAATCCTAGAGAATAAACAAGTATTGTCATCCCGGGAATTATTTCAAAGACTCTTATTTCTTTCTTTCTTTCCTAGGGTTTCATCCTCAAATGTAATTCATGTTGGTTCTTTGACACATATAAAAGAAGAATATATACCTTCTCATGACTATTCCTTTACTAGTAAAATAGATCACTTGTTAAAATCAAGCATAAAAGAAAGAGGATTGATCAAAGCAAAGAAGCTCATATTCAACAAAATATTATTTGGGATGCCTCAAAACATACTAATGAATAGTTTGCAAAGGAGGTCGCTGACTCTATGGGTGCTTTTGCTTTAGCTAATATTTGATTTGTTTATAATTTGAGATAGACATTGAGACAAAATGAAAACAAGATTGCCAAAATTGAAACTCTTTTAGACCAACAACAATTACAATTCAAAAAGCAATTACACCAAATAAATTTTGATTTACAACAATAGCCTCAAAAGAAAATGGAAGATTTAGAGAAAGAATTAAAATATTAAATGGAGAAAATTTAATAGATTTCCACTATTATCATTACAGGAAAAGATGATCAAATTCAACCATTTAGGTTATAAGTCAGATAACTTAAAATGAGCAGCATCGATATCATTATTTTTAAAGAAGCAACCCTAAATTCCAATGAACAACTTAAGTTAGCTCAAAAAGATTTTTATAAGAATATGAATTCAATTCAAGGTCAACAAAGTTTATTAAATAATTTTTTAAAATTCATCTATGAGAAGTTGATTGAGCACACACAAGTGTATAATAGCTTTAAAAAATTACTCTCATGGATATCTAGGCATAAGTTGGCTTTGGTTTATTCTACTAAGATCACAAAGGGTGTCCAGTTGAAAACTAGAATAGCCTTAGATAGCTAGGAAAGGAATCTCAATCGGTCTTGATATCTAGTCAACAATGCTAGCACATCCACAAAGTTACATAAAAATCTTAAAGAATACTCCTTCGAGATTATAGGTTGAGCTCCCAAGCGATGAAGGAAAACTCTATGACTGTGAAATTAACATGGAAACTAATCCTCCATCATTAATTATCATAATCATGAATATTCATGGACAATGGAAAGTTTACAAGGAAAATATTGAAAGACTAAAATCTCCACAATTTTAAGATATTCCACAAAAATAGTGATAATTTCCATTATTAGATTTTGAATTTATATTTTAATTTAATGAAGACCCGGAGAAGTTACAGGGGTTCTCATTTTTTGCAAAAAGGTTTGACATTGCTATTTAAACTAAATTTTTGAAGAATCAAAGAGCCACTTATGATTTTGTTCTTCCATGTCTATGTGTCTATGTGGTATTGTTATTCACATATGTTAGTTGTTATCGTTGATTGAAATCACTTTTATTTTCTTTATCAATTTATCATTATTACTTATGAATGGGGCTATTATTACATTGTTTTTAATCAATAACTTTCTTTCATACTAGTTTTCATAATTGATTCGATGAATGAATATTGTATGAATGTTGTGATTTACATCTCATCTTATAATTGTTTATGTGAATGATATGTAATTTGCAATTGCTTTATTAAAGGTTGTCTAAATTGATGAACTACTTCTCTTTTAAAATGGTTATTATATTTAGAAGTCCATACACTTCTAAATTTTCTATCTAGATAGATTAGTTTTTCTTAAAGTTTCTTAGTTAGTGTTCATTTTTGTAATTAGAATAGTTTTTGTTTAGATTTTGGGAAATGTTTATAAGTCTCTGGTCAAGGATAAAAGCACCTTAGTGACAAACAATCCCACGTACCTATGATAATCTCCATTGTAAACGAAAATAGGTTTGATTTGGGATCTTGATTGGGTAATTTTTCCTATTGCTGGCTTGGACCAAATCTAGGCATAAACAATTTTGGCACTAGGAGGGCCAGAGATAATGAAGGACAGGTATAGAAACACACAAAGTTCGATCCCATTCATTAAGATGACCTTTTCCCTCAACCCCTCACATGAAATTTGTAGAAGTACCTCAAGTTTCATATAAAGAGACTACATGCATTGTAATTACTCAAGAGGTCTCTCAAGAGATCAGTAAACCTAATACATCACAATTATATCCACCTCTTAAAGTTTGTTAACAAGTTTATGAAGAGATTAAAGATTTAAAAGAAATTGCAACCTCCTAACCAACTAAATCAACTCTTCCTCGGATAGCCATTGAGACTCTGAAGCTCGGCTCTCATGGCGGCTTTTAGGTTTTGACTTCTTCACGTCCTGCTGCGATTCTATCTCACTTCTATGACTGCAGCTGTGTTGTCCGTGAGTGTCTTGCGCGGCTAGGAATCTCTAACTTTCGGGATCCTCGCGGGTCTGGAGGCGGTCTTATCTCGCCTTGCAGCCCTGACTCGTCGGGGTCAGTGGTTGTC
>APFE030803702.1:0-19426 GCA_000404065.3 Pinus taeda
AAGAAGTAGGGGGTTGTAGCTCCCTTCCAGGAGAGACTGGAAAACGAGAGAGAGTTGTAGCTCTCTGCAGGTGGCAGCCTGCGTACTGGTAAAGGACTGCACCAGTACAAGACCATTGTAAAAGGAGTTTCTAATTTGAAAGAAGATAGAGACATATTGCAGCAGGTGGTTTTCACCCACATTGGGTTTCCACCTTATATCTGGTGTTCTTTGATGTGACTGTCTTTTTTCTTGTTCATGCTCATTGTTTTATGGTACTGATATGCAAAAATAATTCAAAGTATAAATAAGGAAGAATTGTTAAAAGGACTAGATAATACTAATTCACCCCCCCTCTCAGTATTATTTTCAACAGACACATACAACATGATCCATCCTTCTTGTGCACCAATACTACTAGAGAAGAGAAATAACTTTGGCTAGGATGAATTATACTAACCTCTAGAAATTTTGCAACCATATGTTCAATTTCATTCTTTTGGGCATAGGGATATATGTAAGACCTAATGTTTGGATGAATACTTCTTGGAATATAATCAATAGCACAATCATGATCACAAATAGGTGGGAGTACTTTGGGAGTCTCTAATACCTCAGAATGATTGTCCAATAATTTTAGGAGATCTTGAGAAATAGATGATTTCAATGTTTGAACCTCTAGTGAACATAATTGTGAAACTACACCTCATTTTTCTTTCTTCAAAATATTTTTCATGCCATTAGAGTTGATTATATTTTTTGGTTTCCCTGCGATAACCCTTAATTCAACTTCTTCCTAAAAAAATTCAATTAAACTTATTGAAAATTAAAAGCTATCGTCCCTAAATATTGTAAGCATTGGAATCCTAGTACAACTTTAGCACCACCCATTGGAATGGATAGAATTGGACTCTTCAATACATATTCCCCCACGGTTAGCTTGATATTATGGAACTTTCCAGAGCAGTTCATAGTTCATCCATTTGCAACCATGACTTGACACTCTAGTGTTGGATATAGGAATAAATTCAAATCCTTGGTTATCTTATAATGAATAAAACTATGGGTACTACCTGAATCAATCAGCACTATTACCTTTTTCCTTTTGATATGTCCTTCTATCTTGAAAGTTTGAGGAATGGTAATTCTTGCCAATTCATTACAAGATATGGTTGGATTCATTTCTTCTTTCTTTGGGGTTGTATCTTGATATATATCCTTTTCTTTTGATGCTTCTTGTTCCTTTTCTTTTGATGTTTCTTATTCCTTTTCTTACTCATCTTCACAATCTATGTAAAATAATTTCTTCTCATCAAACTTATGACCTTTAGTATATTTTCTATAACAATTGTAATAAACCCCTTTAGCTTTTTTTTCCTCCAATTATTGTGGTGTCAACCTTGTATGCTGTGAAAGGGTAGGAGCAGATCACTTCCTTATTTAAAGTTGTGAGTGTTAGACTTCCTTGTCGCCATAATTTTGCTTTCAAATTTTCTTGCTACCCTGAATGCCTTCTCCAATGAATCAGGTTCCCAGGGGAAAACCTCCTATTGGATGTTATCCTTTAAATTCCCTATGAAGAAATCAATCCTATCCTCCTCTAGAATATCATTTACCTTGATATTCAATTTTTGGAAGTCCTCAGTGTGCTCCGCCATTGAACCCTTTTGTTTGAGATTTATCAGTTTTATAAATAAGGTGTTCCTCTTTGTATCCTCATAATGTGCTATCATTTCCTCCGTAAAATTTGACCATGTGACATGTGGTTTATGAGAACAATGTCATCGATACCATACAAACTAATCGGGTTCTAAATATAAAGATGCAATGTGTACCTTTTGTAGTATCCATGTTACCATATTGATGTTTGGAATGTGTTGGGTCGTAAACCCAACATTGGAGTCTCCAAAATCATAATTCATATTCCTTTTGTCCTCATTATGATTTTCATGGAATACCTTGTTACCACTGGAAAGCCTTTCTTGCAGCAACTTTTTCAAACCTTCCTTTAAACCTTCCATGTCTAATTTTAAACCATTCATGTCACCTATTATGTATACATTTAAACCATCCATGACACCTTTTATTTATTCTTTTAAACCATCCATGTCGCCTTTTAGTTCATCTTTGGTTTCTCTTTGTGAGAGAGAAATTTGTTGCAATTGGTCCCATAATTTGGATATATCATGTTGCAATTATTCCTCTTTGTTGAAATATGACAACAAGAATATTCCAATTTAATTTGTCCTTGAATTAAATTGTGAATTAAAATCGAATTTAGACTTAATAGCTACTTGAAAATAATTAATTAATTTATTTTAAATTAATTAGTTGGAGAAATTCAAGTTATAAGTCTTTCTGAAGTCATGCAAGAGCTATCCCTTAAATTAAGGAGATAAGATTGAGTTATATTTGAGTTGTAATTAGTTAACTTAGTTTACTGAGTTAAGTCTAGTTAAATTAGTTCCAAACTATTTGAGGAACTAATAGAGAGTTAATAGTCAGTTGATGCATGCATGCACTCAACTAGTGCTACTCCAATTAACTGAAGATTCCCTCATCAGAAACTTATGCATGTCTATTCTAAGAAAGACCCAGTTGAGATTAAATTCAAGGACAGTGTACTATCAGTTGCATGTGTTTTCTCATGGGGAAAACTCATGCATGCAGTCAAGGATAAATCCTTGAGGATTGCATAGTTTTGAAGGAGATCATCCACTTGGTAATAGAAGAATCATCCACAAGGAACATTGCAAGGAAATAGGGGCTTGGAGGGCAGAGAGGAAGGATGGAGAGAAGCCAAGATTGCATGTGAGCATCTGTGAGGTTTGTACTGAGAGCTGGCTAGTTGTGAGAGCTAAGGCTTTGTATAATTCCTATATATTTCCACCATGTATGATAATACAATAGTGTGGGGTTTTTAACTGAGGCTTTCCCTAAAGTATTTTCATTTGTATTGTGTTATTGATCCTTATTCTTCTATTTATATTGTTCAGCTTGATCTTTAAGCTTCCGCAACTTGATAGTAGAAGTAGGTTATAGTACTCTGCTTTGATTTATATTGCATTATTGGTTAACCTACCATCAGATTTTTTACATGGTATCAGAGCTGGATTTGTAGAAATTTTCTACATGGTATCGGTGTTGTGAATAGTATACTAAGAAGATAATTCGAATTTTGAAGTTCGGGGTTGCAGGTGAAAATCGAATTCATATCATACTTCAAGGTTGGACAATGGCATTCTATGGCTTGAGATTCGAGTATGCCTTGCAAGGTAGCTCGAATTACATAGCATGGAAAGATAGAATGGAGGTTGTATTAAAAGACAATGGCTTGAAGGAATTCATTAATCAAGAAATCCCAAAGCCAGCTTCAACTAATGCACAAGAGTTGGCTGAGTGGAAGAAGTGTGTGGCGAAGGTGAGATGGATCATCCTTGAGGGAGTTGGAGACCATATTGTCTCGAGTCTCCATGAGAAGGATACTCCATTTTTAATGTGGAGGACATTGAAGGACCTCTACTAGAACAATAGTGACCAGAGGAAATTGGCGCTCAATGATAAGCTTTGAAGAATCAAGATGGAGAAGGGCAATACTATTTCCACATATCTGAACAAGCTCACCACCTGTAGAGATGAGCTTGGTAGTGTGGGAATAACTACTGCTGATGATGATATGGTGAGCCTCGCTCTCCTTGGCCTTCCAAAGAGTTGGAATAGCTACTAGGACTCTGTGAATGGAAGTGAGAAACTGTTGGATTGGGAACGACTGTGATTGGATCTTATGCAAGAGGAGATCAGGAGAAGCACACGAGATGGTTCTTCATCCAAGAATGATAATGAATAAAATATGGCCTTAGCAAGTAAGGCAAGGAAAGGGAAGGGGAAGGCTTCCCATTTCAAATCTAATTCTTCTCATGGAGGGAAGAAGGGTGACATGTCTAAAGTAAGATGCTTTAATTGTCACAAGATGGGACATTATGCGACTAATTTCCCATCGAAGAAGTCCAAGAAGGGATCCTCAGAAGGATTGGAAGGTGAGGCATTAGCCTCTCAATTAGAAATGGACTTTACCCTCATTACATGTATGGTGTCATCGATGATGTGTTGTGTCTGGTATCTTGACAATGGAGCCTCATTCCACATGACTGGTGATAAAAATTTATTTAGTGCCTTGGAGGAGAAAGACCTCAAGATGCACATAGAGATGGGTGACGATGGAAGGTATAGTGTTTCAGGAGTGGGCACGGTTGCTTTTCATAGAGAGCATGGAGCTCCTCTCACCTTCACAGATGTGATGTATGTTCTTGAACTGAAGAAGAACTTGGTATCGGTCGCAATGTTGGAGGAAAAAGGATATGATGTTGTCTTCAGTAAAGGAAAAGTGTTCCTAAGACACATAACCACGGGTCAGACCAAGAGGATAGGGATTCGGGTGAAGAATCTCTATAAACTAGTGGTAGATGATTGTGTAGCATTGAGTATGAAAGCAAAATTGGTGAGTTGTGGCACAGGCAGTTGGGCCATTTGCAACATAAAGCTTTGAAGATAATGCAATAGATATCTACAGGACTTCCCAAAGGTAAACTTGAGCAAGTTGACACATGCAAAGGTTGTACCTTGGGAAAGTACACCAAGTCTTCCTTTCATGATCGAGATAGTCGAGCAAAGGCTATCTTAGAGCGAGTTCATACTGATTTGTGTGGACCATTCTCGACGGCATCCACAGCGAAGCAAAGGTATTATGTGATTTTAATTGATGACTATTCTCGTAAATGTTGGATTTATTTCACGCAGAAGAAGGACCAAACTTTCACAAAGTTTTGTGAATTCGAAGCTTTGGTCGAGAAAGAGTTAGGGAAGAAGATCAAGGCCTTGAGAAGCAACAATGGTGGAGAATATGTCTCTCAAGAGTTTAAGGACTTCTGTGCATTGGAAGGAATTAAATGAGAGTTAACGACACCCCACAACCCATAACAGAATGGGGTGTCTGAGAGGAAGAATAGAACTATTGTAGGGGTAGCACGGCTAATGTTGCATGATCAAGGCCTACCACTTCACTTGTGGGCTGAGGCATGCAACATCATGATCTATTTGCATAATATAAGCCTGCATCGCATATTTGGGATGAAGACACCAGAGGAAGCTTTCTCCAATAAGAGACCAGAAGTGGGTCACTTAAGGATCTTTGGCTCATCAGTATATTTCCATGTGACAAAGGATGCACAGAAGAAGCTTCTACTGATAGCAGAGTTGGGGATATTTGTGGGGTACATTGATACACCTCACAACTATCAGGTGTACTTGCCTACCAGTCGAAGAATAGTGGTTCGCAGATATCTCAAGTTTGATGAGCAGAAGGCCATGCAATTTTCCCTTGAGAGGGAGCTCCAACTACAGGCTGTGGAGGAACTATTGGTTCCTAAGGAGGAGGTGCCTCAGTCTGATGTGGAGCAGCTGCATGCAGAGATTGTAAGAGTGGAGACATCCACTCAAGCAGAGTCTTACAAATATGGATGAAAGAAAACAAAAGAAGCTGATAGATTGTTGGAGGATGCGAGAGAGAATGTGGGAGCACCATATTCTTAGTGTAGATAGAGGAGGTCACCTAAGAGGTACACTGGATACATGGCCCTTGCTGGGGAATGTGTTGAGACCGAACCATCCTCCTTTGAGGAAATAGTGCAGCAACCAATTTGGGTAGATGCTATGGTGGAGGAGTATGAATTCATAGTTTGTAACAATGTTTGGGACGTGGTTCCGAGACCGGAGAACAAGTCAGTTGTGAGTTCCCGTTGGCTTTACAAGGTAAAGCAAGCTGCTGATGGTAGTGTGGAGAAGCATAAGGCAAGATTTGTTGCCTGTGGCTTTTCACAGGTCGAGAGGATCATGTTGCTACAGTATATTACGATAGAGGAGCAAGATGCTGACATTTTGACAAAGGCATTGTCAAAGTGTAAATTCGAGTTCCATGGAGATAGGATCAGGGTGGCAGACTATCCCTTTCTTATTGAGAGGGAGTGTTGAAATATGGCAACAAGAATTTTCCAACTTACTTTGTCCTTGAATTAACTTTTGAATTAAAATCGGATTCAGTCTTAACAGCTACTTGGAAATAATTTATTTATTTATTTTAAATTAATTGGTTGGAGAAATTCAAGTTAGAAGTCTTTCTGAAGTCATGCAAGAGTTATCGCTTAAATTAAGGAGACAATATTGAGTTATATTTGAGTTGTAATTAGTTAACTCAATTTACTGAGTTAAGTCCAATTAAATTAGTTCTAAACTGTTTGAGGAACTAATAGAGAGTTAATAGTCAGTTGATGCATGCATGCACTCAACTAGTGCTACTCCAGTTAACTGAAGATTCCCTCATCAAAAACTCATGCATGTCTATTCTGAGAAAGACCCAGTTGAGATTAAAGTCAAGGACAATGTACTATCAATTGCATGTGTTTTCTCATGGAGAAAATGCATGCATGCAGTCAAGGATAAATCCTTGAGGATTGTGTAGTTTTGAAGGAGATCATCCACTTGGTAACAGGAGAATCATCCACAAGGAACAACACAAGGAAATAAGACCTTGGAGGGCAGAGAGAAAGGTTGGAGAGAAGCCAAGATTTCCTATGAGCATCTGTGAGGATTGTATTGAGAGTTTGCTAGCTGTGAGAGCTAAGGGTCTGTATCATTCCTATGTATTTCCACCATGTACGATAATACAATAGTGTGGGATTTTTAGCTGAGGCTTCCCCAAAGTATTTTCATGTGTATTGTTCTATTGATTCTTCTTATTCTAGTTATATTTTTCAGCTCGATCTTTAATCTTCCACAAATTGATAGTATAAGTAGGTTATAGTATTCTACTTTGATTTATATTGCATTATTGGGTTAACCTACACAAATTTTCTACACTCTTCATGTGCCATAATAGATATTTTTTAGGTCTTAATTGGAGTAGAATTCTTTTTTTTCAGAGGAATTTTAGAACCAAATACTAATATCTCTTCTTCAATATTCCTTTGAATCACTTCAAAATGATTTTTCACACAAAATTTATACAATTTTAAAAAAATACACAACGTTTTCTTTCTTTTAGGAGCTCAATCCTGAACAATTGTAACTCTGTAATTTCGACTCTCCAAGCTCTGTAATTTAATCTCGTGGTATCCCTTTAAATCTTCTTTCCAACCCCACAAGTCAGACTGATATTGGATTCTTCAAGAAAGAGTTATGCCCAATGTACCACATTGCCCTGATTATAGATTGGTTTGGTAGAGCGAACTTGTACAGAATTCCATGTATCATTGTTTTAATCTTCGGACCTGAAAATGATACAAGAAAAACTAAAATTCATGTACTTTCAGTCACTTTTTACAAAATTCAAATCTAATGCTTAGAGAGAAATTTGTGACGATTTTCCCTAGGTCACTTGCTTGAGATTGAATTCTGGAGCCTGCAAAAACTTTAACTTCCTTGAACCATATATCAGAAACTATAGCAAACCAATATTTGAAATTTTTACATGAAGTTTAATGAGATTTCGGCTCCACGATATCAAAATTTTATCTTATGAAGCCTTGTAGAAAAAAAATATTGTGAAAATTCCAAGATGACATGTTTGAAGTAGCGAAGCCCTAGAATCCAAAGCTCTGATATCAAATGTTATTCAACCAGCTCACAAAACAGAAGAAAAGATAGATCAACTACTTAAAATTTATCCTCTTTGAGGGGGAAACCTCCTTTACATTGCATAAATGAACAATTCTTGGATGATATAAATGATAAGACCTCCTTTGTATATATAGGAATCTAAGGGGTCACAATATAATCAAAGCCTACATAATAATAATAATGTAAGGGCACAACAATAACAATAGCGGGCTTCTTTGGGGCACAACAATCACAATATGGGGGATACACGTGTGCAATGATAAAAATAGGGGGATACACTACCAATAACAATAAGTGGTATACACTAGTATTATAGGGACCTAACAAAATTACTTCAGTGTTGATTCAACCAAGGAAAGAAGCAACAATGCCTGAAACAAATACTTTGCCATTGTTGGACAACAATCAGTGAATTTATCTCCTAATTCCTCAAATACTTATCTTACGCAACTAGGTGTCATTGCTAAAACATCTATTAGCTCTTGGCCTTGTGTGGAGACAATTCTAGCATCTCCAACTACTACAATTTTGTTTAACGTTGAGGAAATTCCACCAATAGAGGTATTTTACAATCCTTAGCATAAGGACATTCTGAAGAATAGCGGGAATAGAAGGGAGGTTGTTGATACATAGGTCTTAACAACAAGCACTAATTTACATTCATACTTTCTAAAAGTAATCTAGAAATGAACATCAAAAGACCCTGATGAAGAGCTCAAAGAGTTAACTCAATATGCAGGAGCTTATGCTTCTACCAGTGTTTATAAAGCATCCAAAGTTAAAGAATTCATCAAGGAGAAAGATGAAAGAACACAACAGTTGGAACAGGAGCCTTCATAGTGTCAAACACAATTGCAGGCATAGGTCACCTTGGTTAGAGGTCAATATGAGTCTGAAATTAAGCATATAGATGACAAGATAAACAAGCTACAAGAGGATATAAACAAAACCAAGGCAAGTGCTTTATATCTTGTCAAATTCAAGCATGAAGTTAATGAATTAAACCAATAGCTTCAACCACTCCTCTACAACAATTTAATCATGATACAAGCTCAAGAAAAGTTGGTTAAATATTTTGTTGATGAATTTATTGATATAGAAATCGAATGTGATGGAACCAAGTGCAATCTTAATGAGCTTTTGCAATGGAAGGAATACCCTAAAAGGATCTATCTAAATCACCCTAAGATTAACAAAATGTAAAAGTCAACAACTATTCATACGTGTAAGGATAAGATATGCTTGATTAGAAAATTAGTGAATGATGTTTAAAGGATTTCCAATTCAACGATTCAATCTATCACCCAGTCACTCAAGGAAGCAAATATTGTTGAAAATGCAATAAGAAAATCTAGATTTTACTTTTCCTTGGTCAAACTAGATTAAAATTCAAATTTCTATTTCAGCAAAAGACATGGAGGTATTTAAATGAGGTGACGTGGCTCTTCTCACTCAATTAACTCATTAAATTCGAGTTGGAGACACTTGATTTTAGTTCTACATGATTGATTGCTACTTTGTAGCAATCTGCTTCAGTTAAATTGAGTTATTGTCAGTTTTACTAGTTCTAAAT
Source organism: Pinus taeda (assembly GCA_000404065.3). Lineage (NCBI taxonomy): Eukaryota > Viridiplantae > Streptophyta > Pinopsida > Pinales > Pinaceae > Pinus > Pinus taeda. Next base: position 9,224 of record APFE030803702.1, read on the forward strand.
GTCAGAAGAACTACTGGAGGTCAAGTTGTGGATGTGTCACTTCAACCACACTCAGTGATCAACTAGTTAACTGATCAATTAGCCCAAAAATAATTATTGCATGCGGAGAATTTGAGTTACCCGGTTGAGATGGAGATTCCAAGGGAATCTACTATTAGTTGTAGCATATGCCCATGTGTACAGGTGGTGCATGTAGACATGGTTTGATTTAAGTCTATTGCAAAATTCCTTGGTGTGCAATTCCTAAAAAATAGGGGAAATTCCCAAGGGAATAGCACAAGGAAATAGGATCTTAGGAAGGCCTAAAATTTGCTAAGTGTTGGGTCAGGTTCAATCAAACAGATAGAGATATAGACTATGAACTTGTAGGGTGTGCTCACGCTTGAGCAAGCATTGTATTTCTTCTATATTCTCTGATTAATGCAATATAGATAGTAAGGGTTTTTTAGCAATTACTTTCTCCTAGATAAATATTTGTGCATGTGTGATGTTTCCTTTTGCATGTCAAATATTCTTGTTTTAGATGGTGAATTAACTTCCACATATCAGTAGAGTAGCTTCAAGTCTTGTGATTTAGCAAATTCATGAGAAGTATTGAATCGACACATTAACTTCTACAAGGTATCAGAGATGGAATCACTATAGATAAAAGATTTCAAATTTGTCATTGTAGGAAATTCAAATTTCAAGATCAGTGTTGCAAGTTTTCTTCAGGAATGAGAAGATGGATTTCAATGGACTTAGGCTCGAGTATGCCTTGGAAGGAAACTCAAACTTTGTTGCATGGAAGGACCAGATGGAGGTAGTACTGGATGATAATGGGCTACTACAATACATCAAGACATATGTAGCAAAGCCCCAAGCATCTGATTCCCAGAATATTTATTAGTGGAAGAAGGATGTGGCCAAAGTGAGGAGAATCATGTTGGAGGTAGCTTGGGATCATATTGTCTTGAAGCTCCATCAAAAAGAAACTTCATTCGCAATGTGGAAATCAGTGACCAAGTTGTTCAAAAGCAATAGTGACCACAGGAAGTTGGCACTCAAGGACATGATTTGAAGTATCAAGATGCAAAAGAATGACACAATTCAGGTTTACATAGTCTTGTGATGAACTTGGTGGGGTCAGTGTTAATGTCCCTGAAAAATACATGGTAGCTATAGCCCTTTTGGGCCTTCCCAAGAGCTGACATAGATATCAATATTATATAAATGGTAGAGAGAAAGTACCAAGTTGGGAGTGGTTATGGTCCAAACTAGCGCAGGAAGAAATAAGGTGGAACACTAGATATATGAACTCATCCAAGGGTGAGGACGAGGAGAATTGTACCTTGGATGGAAAGGAAATGAAAGGGAAGGGGAAGAAATCCCAATCTAAAGAAGATTCAATTCAAGGGGGAAAGAAGAAATACTTCTCCAGAATCAATTCCTTTCACTATCATGAATATGGGCTTTATGCAACAAATTTTCCACACAAGAAGGCAAGCAAGAATATTGTAGGAGGAGAAGTGGGTGAAGCTTTGGCTTCATAGTTTGAAATTGATTTTACCCTCATTTCATGCATGGCAATCATAATTATGGGTAGTGTTTGGTATCTAGATAGAGGTGCCTCATTCCACATGACAGGGAACAAAGAATGTTTTAGTAACTTGGAGAAGAAGGATCTCCATATGCACATCGAGATGCGAGATTATGGAAGATATGACCGGTATTGGTACAGTTACTTTTCAGGGGGAGTGTGGCTCCCCTCTCAAGCTCAAGGATATGATGTTTGTACCATGTTTGAAGAAGAATCTAGTTTTTGTAGCTGTGTTGGAAGACCGTGGATACAATGTGATATTCATCAAAGGGAAGGATTTCTTGAGACACATTGCCATGGTACAAGTGAAGCGGATCAGGAGTTGAGTGAAGAACCTCTAAAAATTAGATGTGGAATACTTTGAAGCATTTAGCAAAAAATCATAGAAGGTGTAGAGTCGATATGTCGGCGAATTATGGCATAGAAGACTTGGTCATTTGCTTCATGGTGCTTTGAAGATCATGCAACAAATTTCTGCAAGCCTCCCCTAACGAGTAGTAGAGAAGTGGGATACATGTGAAGGGTGTACATTTGGGAAGTACACAAAATCCACCTTCAATGATCAGGATAGTAGGGTGTATGTATTCCTTGAAAGGATCCACTCTGATGTCTGTGGATCTTTCTCGACAGCCTCCGCTAACAATCATAGGTATTATGTTATATTTTAGATGATTTCTCATGAAAATGTTGGATCTACTTCATGTAGAAGAAATACCATACATCTCAAAATTTGTTGAGTTTAAATCATTTGTTGATAAATAAATTGGCAAGAAAGTGAAGGCTCTCGAGAATGATAATGGTGGTGAGTACATGTTGAATGAGTTTAAAAATTTATGTGCAAACAAATGCATTCTACGAGAGTTGACAGCACCCCATAAATCAAAACATAATAGGGTGGCTGAGAGGAAGAACATAGGTTTTGTGGGAGAATCAAGGGTGATGTTTCATGACCAAATCCTACCTATACACTTGTGGGTTGAAGAATGCAACACAGCAGTCTATTTTCAGAATAAGAGTCTTCACAGGGTTCTCGGCATGAGTATGCCAAAGAAATTTTTTCAGGGAAGAAATCTGATGTGTCACACTTCAGGATATTTGGATCATCAATTTATTGTCATGTTTCCAAGGAAGCAAGGAAAAAGCTAGAGCTAACAGTAGAGTTGGCATATTTGTGGGGCACATAAACACACCTCACAACTATCGTGTGTACTTTTCATCTCTCAGGGTGACAATTGTCAAAAGAGATGTGAAATTTTATGAGGAGAAGGAAATGAGGTGTTCTCATGAGAGGGAGCTTTAGTTGTAGCCTAATCAGGAGCTTTTGGCTCCAAAGGAAGAACCTCAGGAAGTTGTGGAGAAGCCACAAGCAGAGGAGAAGAGAGTGGATACATTCACTCAAGCAAAGACATTCAAAGAAGGAAGGAAGCAAACCAAGGAAGTTGAAATATTATTGCAGGATGCTAGTGAGAATGTGGGAGCACCCACATCATAGCGTAGGCAGAGGAGGTCATTGGATTGGTACATTAGCTACATGGCTCTGATGAGTGAACTTGTAGAGACTGAGCCATCCTCATTCGAGGAAGCTATAGAGAAACCAGTATGGTTTGATGCTATGGTAGAGGAGCATGATTCCATTGTTAGAATCAGTGTTTGGGAAGTGGTCACAAGACCAACAGAAAAAGCAGTGGCTAGTTCAATATGGCTTTACAAGGTAAGGCATGTGGTAGTTACAATCATAGAGAAACACAAGGCCAGATTTGTGGCCAAGGGGTTCTCTCAGGTTGAGGGAATTGACTATGAGGATACCTTTTCTCCAGTAGCAAGGTACTCATCCATCAGGTCAATTCTAGAAATATCAACGCAGATGGGGTGGAAGATCCGCCAGATGGATGTGAAGACAACATTCCTCAATGGAGTTATTAATGAGTTGTATATTAAGTAGCCAAAGGGGTTTGTTACCTTTGATAGAGAGTCGCATGTGTGCATACAAGAAAGCATTGTATGGACTCAAGCAAGCACATTGTGCTTGGTATATCAGGATCAATAGCTATCTCACTGGTTTGGTCTTCACCAAAATTGAAGAAAATGCAAACCTTTATCACATTGTGGTAGAAAGTAAATAATTGATTATTGTTTTATATGTTGATGACTTGATCCTCATGGGTGATGAGAAATTGATCGAATCTTGCAAGGAGGACCTTGTAAGAGAGTCCGAGATGAAGGAAATTGGCCTCATGCAATACTTCCTTGGTTTGGAAGTATGGAAAGGATATGGGGAATTGTTTGTCTCACAGGGGAGTATGCCAATGAGATACTTCAGAGGTTCCACATTGGTCCCAAAAAATCTTTTCCTTATGATGCATTAAATAATTACATATTAAGCTTGCATTTTAACCATGAAATTACAAGTGCCTAAAAAAGAAGAATATAAGAATAGAAAGTCACGCATAGAAGACACGAGATTGATATCGGAGTTCGTCCAGGAGGGAGTACGTCTCTGGCCCTGCTCGAATTAGTGGGGAGGCCCTATTTTCATTAGATGGAAAAATAATGAAAATACATCAAAATTCAAAATGACGACCTTATACCTCCACAATTGAAGAAGCCTGAAAATTGCAGATCTCTGATGGAAAAATGAACAACACCATTGAGTTCGTGGCATTGAGAAATGCTGAAACCATATAACATTTGTCGAAATCTAACAAAGTGAAAATCGAGCCCCTTGGAGAAATTGCTTAGATCATGGTTTCGGCCCCCTATCTACACTGCTCATGGTTCCACCTGCGTAGAAATGTGTGCTTTCTCCTAGCCTCCTCCCAGTGCACTGTGAAAAAGGGCTGATATACCTCTTGGTGGGTGGATTACCCAATGAGAGTCGTTGGGTGCAATGGCTAAATTAAAATTTTCATTAAGGAGGGGTCGAGTGATCAAACCCCTCCCCTCCCATTTTTAATACATTTTTTGTTTATTGTTTAAACTGTGGAGCAGGGGGTGCACTATTTTGGTGGCTCGCACCCCATTTCCTCCCGACATTTGTTGTATATATGGGAGGTGGAGAGGGCGGCGAGGTTGAGAGCCCGTGCCCCCACCATTAATACAAGGTTTTTTGAGAGGGCTCTGGGGGTGGCGAGGTCATGGTCACCCACCCCTAATTAAATGTTTTTGGTTACGGTGGTTGAGGGAGGGTCAACGGGGGTCATGGCCCATTAGCCCATAATTAACTTTTTTGTTTTATATATTGGATATTGGGGGTGGCAAGGTCGGTGGCCTGCCACCCCAAAAATATTTTTTTTTTTGTTTTATAATAAATCCATGGTAATTTTGAAAAATCGGAAAATTGACCAAAGGATTCAATTTAAATAGGCCACAAATTCACCCGGAATCTGGCCTAGGTTGGTTGGAATCCGGTGGCTTGATTTTGTCCAAATTACTGCCTCCTTAAGCCTGCCCAGTCACCCAAGTCAACCTTGAATTTTGACTGCTCCTAACTTTTGCATACAGACTCGGTTTGACAAACCATTCACACCACCGCGATCATGATGACAAGATCTTCAACATGAACCTAGTTTGAGCACAATCCAAACACTTTTATTTTTGACCCTTTTTGAGTCCTTTGGGACTTCTGCCTATGTCTGGAGCCACCTGGATCAATCCTCCCCACTGAGGAGCTTTTGGTCCTCCAATAGAACTTACACTTATCACACTATTTGTGTCCTTTTGAATCCACACTTTCAATCACCTGCATGCGCAACTTGTACATCTTTTGCAATCATGCACAACACACATGACTCAACAACCCTTCCTTGCCAAGAGTTTATAGCACACACTCATTGGCCAAGGATTACATAAAAAGTAATCAATACCTAAACTACTAATAAAGAAAGGAAAAAATATCATCGTTGCATCTTGAAGTGATGGGAAACAGGCCATCACTTTTACATTTACTTGCAATGTATGATTTACATTGGTGGCCCTAACAAGCTACTACCTCTAAAAAAACCAACTTAATAAAGTGGACCATCATGAATGGGGTGGATTTATTTGTTGAACATGTTCACCTTTCAGCTCCTCTAGTGATGTTGCCAGAGCATGGAGCATTGGACATGTGGTTTGTTGGTGCCCCTCTTTGTTGCAATGACTACAACGATTCTTTTTCCTCTAAACTTTCGGGGCTACCTTGGGGTGCTTTCCCTTGGTGTTCCTCTGATAAGCATACATGGGGCCGTCACAATCGATGGACTATGAAGAAGGAATTTCATTGTCTGTCATTGGCTGGTTACTAGCTGTATTGGAGCTTTCTCCCGTTTCACTTCTTGCGTATCCGTCTTGCAAGACGTAGCAATTCCTCGACTTCGATGGGGTTTACGATGCCTTGGCCTTTGATGCCTGTTGGCCCTCAGTTTTGGTCTATTTTTGCTTAAGGAAACTTAATTAATCCTTATATTTTCCATCCATTTTCCATCACATCCATCTCATTTTGATGTATTTTATGCATATTTAGGTGTTTAATTTTAATTTTTCAATTTCTAGAAGCTTTTATGAAAATTGAGTTTTAAGTGCAATTTTGGACTCAATCATAAATTCCAGGACACTTGGGCTCGAGTTGGATGTATGAATGGAAAGCTTGGGAACTAGGGACTAAGATAACCCCACTTGGTTTGGTCAAAAAAAGCTTTATTAGGCCTGATCAAGGCTGGTCAAACATGACCACTCACCAGAAAATCCCTAGGAAATAGGACAGTTTTGAGATTTTATGGGATTGACAATATTTCTTGGGATGAATTGGATGAGTTCGACTTAGATAGGTAGATATGAGTAGATATGAGTGTTAGAGATAATATAGATCAGTTTGTTTCACAAAACCTCTATTTAAAAGCCAAGACTTTAATGGCTTAGGAATGTAATTTATATGTAACTTTTGTATAGTTTTATGCTGAGACACTTTGGAGTTGGAAGCTAATTTGAAGAACCTGTTTCATTTCATTTTGTTGTTCATGCTCGGTTGATTTACTGAAGTTGTTGTAGCTGAGATTTCTTCAAGTGTGCAAGACAAGGGTGGAGGGCCCCCACACCAAGCTAAGTGCACTTCTTGGTTCAATTTTCATAGTTTTCATAGATTAGTTCTTGTTTCAAATGTATTTGGATGTGTGATGATTTTTGAATGAATATTGGTTTAATTCTAATCTACATATGAAGGGACACATAGGAATTTAAGTTAAATTCTCCTTCTATTTTATCTTGAACTAAAACTAAATTTCATTCTCCATTTCTTATTTGAAGTTATTTCTGCATTTCTGGTTTGAAGCAATGGTGATTATGATATAGTAGGATTGTGAAGAAGGACAATCTGGACCTCCTTAGTTAGGAGCCTCTTCTTTTACATCTTCTGCATCATAGGCCATTGTTAATTAGTGCTCTTGGATTTATCTTCATGAAAGTAGTATTGTAGGGAAGGACAATTTGGTTCTCCTAAGTTAGGAGCCTCTTCCCTCATATATTACATAAATGAAGTAGAAATTGTTAAAATAGGTTTATATTTGTAATATGTACTTCCTTAATTCTTCAAATTTTATCTTCTAAATTTGATTATATCTGATGTCCATATACAGTGGATTTGCCTCCAAGTTTTACAAACCCGGATTGATAATTAAATACTTGTGTTAATTTAGTCAATAAATTAGCCCAACAGAGTGTACACAATATGTGCAAGTGATGTAAATCATTGAATCTACAGAGAGTAATGCTTTAAAATAACTTATTGATTTCAATACAAGAGTAAATGGATCAAACCATAAACTACCAACTTGTAACTTCAAGGAAATTAACTTATCAAAACTCAATCTTAATCTAAACCAAATTCAATCTTAATGTAACTGCAATTACATCAGCCGAGTGCACTGTAATGATAACATTGCTCTTTCAGCTGAATCTAGCCCTATGCATAAAAGTAATACACCTTATATGATCAATAAAACTCTAGCTTTCAATTAACAATAAATGATTCTTATCTAGTAATCAAATCAATCCACGACATAGATAAATGAATCCAATCAACATAAATAAGAATTAATGTAGTGAATACACAAACTCAACACTAGTGAAAGTAAATCAATCACAAAGCCATAAAGAAAAGTAATTAAAATTGCAGTAAAATAAAGGTAAACTATAAAACAGGGAACAACAGTGAAATCCATCAGTGACCGGGCCCAAGCCGCCAGTGATTACTACTTGACTACTTCAGAATATCACGAATGAACAGCAATGCGAATTATATATTATTCATCAAATCCAAATGTCATTACAGCACGATGTATCCTTCAGAATAACTCTCTGTATATTAAAATTACAATTGAAGTAAAAAGGTCGAAAATTTAAGTCCCCTATTCTATTCGTCTTTCCCCTCTTATAATCAAAGAGGAAAAGAGATAAATGTGATTCCTCAGGATCAGGAGATCCTGAGGAATTCACAACTAAATAGTATTATCAGACAATCTTCTATCTTCCACTGATCCTCCTGATTCGCTTCTCGATTTGACCGCACAAGATGCACGCTGTTTTCTCTGTTTAGCCTTTGTTGTTCACTAGTTTGAACAATTGTTATTCCATTCACTAATTTCTACATAAAAAGCAACGAAAGTTAGTTTTGACAGCCAATCACATCAAAATCAGTTTCATTCATTTTCTATTGAAATCTTATCAAAACCTTATTACATCCTGGGACAGATGCATAAAAAGGAGGAAAAAAGATAGTGCAATCAAGGGTAAATTTATACATGTTGCACGGCCCAACAATATGATGACCAGGTCGCTGCACTTCCTATCGACAGAAGTAACAGATTTGCCTACTTATGATGGTCTAAATTAGGTATATACCTTCTTGGATGAATTTGAAATGGAAGTGCCAGAAAAACAACGATTCAAGTCCTTGGACCAGGTACTACGCACTATGCCCACAAAATGGTGGGGTATGCACAAAGGAAGCTTTGACGATTGGCGCAAATGTAGGAGAATGATGCAAGTACGATTTGAGAAGCCTAAGATGCGACTAACAGACAAGTATAATGGACAGGATGATCCACCCGCGCATTTGGCCAAGTGGATGCAGGCCTATGGAGAAGGGCCCCAACCTGTGCAGATGCACATGCACTCTGCGATAAAGTACCTGGTCGATAAGCCTGTCTTGGGGGGGGGGGGGGGGGGGGGGGGCGCTTGCATTTGCAGATGGCTTTTATTATTCCAAGAATATGATTTTGAATTTGTTGTGAAGCCTGGATTATTGAACGCGGGACCAGATCACCTATCACGCATCGAGATAGGGGAGGAACCTACTAGTTTGGAGGAAGGATTACCCGACGCGTAGCCCTTTGCTGCGTGTGTAGCAAATGGAAAATTTGAAGATATAATACACTTTCTAGCAACTAGAACTACGCCGGAAGGATACTTTGTCCACTAAAAGAAAGAATTAGTGGTGCGTGCGGAAAATTTCTCTGTCATTGATGGGCATCTATACAAGATAGGGAATGATGAAATACTGCGAAGGTATGTACCTGAATTTGAATGAAGCAGCATCCTCATGGACACTCTTTGAGGTGTCGCGGGAGGACATTACACAGGGAGAGCAACTGTGTAGAAGATTCTACGTGCAGGGTTGTGGTGGCCAACCCTTCATCTAGATTCAAAAGCATATTGCAAGGCATGTGATGTATGTCAAAGAACAAGGAGGCCATCACGAAGAGATGAAATACCTTTGAATCCACAAATGACGTTGCAACCTTTTGAAAAAAGGGCAATAGATTTTGTAGGACCCATCAAACCTCAGGCAAAGACAGACGCAAGGTATATTATCACTGCGACAAAGTATTTGACTCATTGGGCAGAAGCGCAACCGGAAAAGGATTGCACAGACGTGATTCCCGTGAAGTTTCTATTTGAACATGTACTGACGTGATTTGGATGTTCGAAGATCTTGATGAGCGATCATGGTACCCACTTCCTGAATGAAACGATCAACACACTGATGGAAGAATTTCAAGTGCATCATCAAAAGAGCACACCTTATCACCCACAGGCCAACAGGACAGTGGAAGCATTCAAGAAAGTACTGGAGACTGCGCTGACCAAGGTATGCAATGCGCAACGAAGTGATTGGGACCTACGCATACCTGTAGTTGATCCAGGTGGATGTTGGTGGCCACCCACCTATCCCACTTGGACCCCCACAATTGTCTCTTTCAGTTTTTCAATTTTCGTAATTATAGCACAATTTACTATTTTTAGGAGTTTTACGGTTCCTGAACTTCTGGAGCCATTTTGAGGCCCTAAACAAATTTTTTTGGGAAATCTGGGAGCAACATGGGTCTGTGGACCGATGTTTCTCTTCCCAAAGTTATAGTTCTTAGATAGATCTTTCTAACGAGCTATTTTAGGCGTCAAACGGAGATTAGGTGCCAAAGTTACGACCCCGGGAAATTGATATACCAATTTACCCAAACGGGGCCCAAAATTTGGTGTTTCATCTTCTAGGGTTAGGTTTTGGGATGTTAAGGGTTTTCCATTGTTTCTAAACAATAAATAGGCCTTCGAGCCTCATTGTAACACAGTTCAGAGGCATGTAACTGCCACAT
>APFE030803702.1:19491-48154 GCA_000404065.3 Pinus taeda
TTTCCATTTCTGTTTGTAAGCATATTTTAGTATTTTACATTAATGAAATGAAGTATTATTTCCGCTGCATATTTGTGTATATGGTTATCTCTATATTTTGTTGCGTTCCTATTTAAATCTGGATCAGTGGTATCAAAGCGGTTTGCTTCTTCTCTGTTTTTCTTTGCATGTCCCAACGAGGTCGAGATATAAGGAGTTAGGGCTTGAACTGGTCGAACCTTTGCAAGACCAGCCTTGCAAATCCCGATGGCCTCCCATGGCGGATGAGAAGAAATATGAGGGGGCAGGATATCCTATCAAAATCTTGCTCGAAGAAGCCCTCGAGTGACAAAGGAACGCGATGATGGACAACTTTGCCCAGATCCTTCACCGGCTACCCAAAGGCGACGCATCGACTTCCAACAGCTACTCTGGAAACACCACACTGTTTAAGGTACAAGTTAATTTTGAAATCCCCATCTTCGAGGGTAAAATAGACGCAGATGTCGTAGACAAATGGTTAAATATGCTAGATGGGTATTTTTCTGTTCATGATTTTTCCAGTCGGGAAAAGATTGTTTTCACTCTTCTCAAAGCAGCCCCCCACGTCAAGGACTGGTGGGAAACCTACTGCGAGCAGAAGAATAAAAGTACGGGCTCACTATTTTCAGCGGCACCCACTTGGGATTCATTTCGGGATGCCGTCAAGGAGCAATACTACCCTGTCAAAAGCTATGAGGACAAATACATCAAATGGACCACACTGTGACAGAGAAGGGACCAAGATGTGCCAGAGTTCACAAACATTTTTTACACCCTTCGAATACAGTTGGGTATCAAGTACTCTAAGCTACATTTGGTACTCAAATACCATAGCTTCTTACACAGATACATCTAGGAAGAGATGGATTTCCTGAACATCTCCTTGCTCGACACGACGTATCGATACGCTGTCAAAATCAAGCAAAAGTTCAAACAGAAGAAGCGATACTTTGGATCTGCAAATCCAAAGACCAAATGACAAAGCCAAGGCGGGGTGACCTAAGACAAACCGTCAAAGCCATAAGAAAAGAACAACACCAAAAAGTCGAAGAAGGACACAGGAAAGTGGTGTGAGTTCCACAAGAGTCCCACTCATAACACAAGTGAGTGCCGGACCAAGCAATCATTGGTGGCCGAGTTGAAGGCTTCAGAATCAGATGCATGTTCCGACCCTGAGTCAGAACCCAACAAGGGGAATGGCAAAGGGAATCATATCATTGATGCGGAGCCCAGCGTCACTATTGCCACCATCAAGATCCAGAAGAATGAGCCCGAAGATCTAGAGGAGGGGGAACGTCTTTTCCACTCACAAATGTGGGTGAAGGTTCGCCACTGTAATTCATTGTTGACAGTGGCAGCCAAAAGAACCTCATTTCAGCAGAGGTCATGAAGCGGTTGGGCCTACCAACTACACCACACCCACAGCCGTACAGTATCGGGTGGCTTCATGAAGGACGAGATCTCAAAGCGCCAGCAGTGTCACCTTCCCTATAGCATCAAGCCTTTCAAAGATGAGGTATTCAGTGATGTTACACCTCTGGATGTTTGTGATGTATTACTAGGCCAACCATACTTGTGGAGGTGACATGCTGTGTATGAGTCCAGGCCTCGTGCTGTCATTATTTCTTTGAATAATTCATTATACAAGATACCAGAGGTAGCCCCACCTACCGCCACTTCTTTGATCGCTGCTAAGAAAGGTAGCAAGCTCATCTCATAGACTAGGAAATTTATTTTCTATATGGTTCGCTCCCAAAGTAAGGGGAAGGTCGTTACCACATCCATGACCCCCGTGAAGGGTTCCTCCATGCAGCAGCAACAACAGAGGGATAAAGTCATGACAGAACACAAGAACAACTTCTCCTCACCCATTGGGGTACCACACAAGTTTCATGTGGGCAACAAAGTCTGGTCGCATCTGCAGAAAGAATGCCTTACAAGATCCCATCAGAAGCTCCGACCACTCCGACATGGTCCTTACAGCATTACTAAGGCTATAGGAAACAATTCTTTGGAGCACATCATTCCTCCATTCCTTCACTTGCACCGAGTGTTCAATGTTGACCGTCGTCGACCATGCTTTCCACCATTACTAGACATATCAGAGATTGCAGAACAACTCACCCGGGAACAAGTTCAGCAGATGGAGGAACTCAACGCAATGGGGACCATTACTACTTCCTAAGGGGGGAGGAATGATCCAGGTGGATGTTGGTGGCCACCCTCCTATCCCACTTGGACCCCCACAACTGTCTCTTTCAGTTTTTCAATTTCCGTAATTGTAGCACAATTTACTATTTTTAGCAGTTTTTAGGGTCTTGAACTTCCGAAGCCGTTTTGAGGCCCTAAACGACATTTTTTGGGAAATCTGGGAGCAACATGGGTCCATGGCCTAATGTTGCTCTTCCCAAAGTTTTATTTCTCAAATAGATCTTTCTAACAAGCTATTGTACGCGTCAAACGGAGATCGGGTGCCAAAGTTACGACCCCGGGAAATTGACGTACCAATTTACCCAAACAGGGCGCACAATTTGGCGTTTCATCTTCTAGGGTTAGGTTTTGGGATGTTAATGGTTTTCCATTGTTTCTCAACAATAAATAGGCCTTAAAGCCTCATTGTAACACATTTCAGAGGCATGTAGCCACCACATCTCTTCTCAGAGATAAGCTACCATCACCCTAGCTGGTTTATTTCCATTTCTGTTTGTAAGCATATTTCGGTATTTTACATTAATGAAATGAAGTATTATTTCCGATGCATCTTTGTGTATATGGTTATATCTATATTTTGTTGTGTTCATGTTTAAATCAAGATCAACAGTATTATGGGCTTATCGGACGACATGCAAGAAGCTAATGGGATAGACACATTTTAGGCTTGTCTATGGAGTGGAAGCCGTAATGCCTATGGAATACATCGTGCCTAGTCTGCGCATAGCAACGCTCACAGTTATGACGGATCACGAAGCCCTGGAGGAGAGGCTCGTGCAGATGGATGAGCTCGAAGAAGAACGATTTTTGGCTGCATTTCACCAACAGTTCCAAAAGCAGCGTGAAAAGGAATGGCACGACCGACACATCAAGTTGCACAGATTCAAGGTAAATGATCTGGTTTTGTTGTATGATAGTAAGTTTGATAAATTCCCTGGAAAGTTCAAAATGCACAGGTTAGGGCCATATATTATTAAGGAGATTACCGATGAAGGTGCGGTACAACTTGTTAAGTTAAATAGAGATCCCTTCTTAGGTTAAGTGAATGGTAGTTGTTTGAAGCCATACAGAGGTGGCCCGACCATCTGACTAGCCGACCGAAGCATAGTCTTAGCGCTCTAGGCAGCTGAAAGGAGGTGCGGGTCTGTAAACTACTCTTCTCGGGAACTGCACGATGTCAGGACTGTGCGGAGTAGCGAAGTGTCACAGGGTCTGTGACATCGCAAAGACAGCTGCACTGGCACACAAGTTTCTAAGAAAGTGACTGTTAAAGTCACTATTCACGATTTGATGCTTGGTTTGAGGCTAATGGAGTGGGCGACAGGCATTTAAGATGAACTTTATGGGCTAGATTCTTGAAAATCTGTCGCCAATCTAGCATTAATGGACCAAATGTGGGGGGAATGGTTGAATTCAAATTCAAAAGGCGCTATAAATTACAAGTGATTGTCCAACGAAAAACACTTGGCAATTTGAGAATTGAGTTGTTGCGCGCTCAAGTATTCATGAACTGAGACTTCTACGAGACTCTAAAAGTGAATTCGTTGTTTGAGCAGCTACTAGAGACACTGAAAGAACTGTGGAATAACACTACGTTAACACCCAAAGAAGCCATGGACACAGGAGTAGTGAAAACCGAGGAAGCGGCGCAGGAAATTGCAGAAGTGGAAGCCCTAGAGAGCGTTGGAATAATCGTTGAGGTCCCTAAATCACCGCAAACACTAAGACCTAAGAAGGATAAACATGCCATGATCCCAGTGCGCGTCATGCACCGAAATCCAGTGAGGACCAAGCTCACATTGTAGGAAAAGGGGAAGGCCATTAATCTGGAAGCCGATGAGGAGGAAGAGTTTGAAGAAATCCTGGTGGAGGAGGAGAATGTAGAGATGGACGTTGAAACCCAAGGTGCGGACCCTATGACACAATTTCTGGAATATGTTCCTCTGCGAAAGGTTAAAGCCATGGTTCCAAAGGATATAGATGAGAGCAGGAGTTCTCTACAAACCGTGCTGCTCCATAACGATATTATTTTTGAGGGACTGCACTTGGGATGGTTCCGGTGTTGAAATTTGAATATTGGGACCTCGTAGACCACGAGAACTTCCCGCATTTAGCGACTGCGAAGCTAATTCGCCAGAATATAGACACGCTGGTTGGAATAATTGAATTAGAGTTGCACAAATGGCTCAGAGGTGTCGAGAAAGCAGGGTTTCTAAACCTGCTCTGGGTGCCGCATTACCACCGCGCCCCAGTGACCATTTTCATCATCAAGCAACTGCTTTGCTTGGTGTATGATGGGTGCTTGTGGCTGGAGGATCCCATACCCATCATAGACCATCTGATTCATCGGATTACACGACTCCCTTGCTCAGGGGAGGATCCAGCAAACATTTCAGAGGGAAAAGGTGGCGAGTTGGCCCTCGTGGAGGCAATGAAAAAGAAGTTTAAGTTGGAGAAGAAGAAGTGAGGGTATGTCATCTCCAGGATCAACAACCCTGCAGTCAAGGTTGCGACAGAGATATTGGCAGGGAAGGTGATGTGGAAGTGCCACACGGATGAGGTGCCCACGCCAGTGGTTGCACTAGCGACGCAATGCGCAGAGGGGGTCCAGTTCAATTGGGCGAACTATCTATGCGGTGAGTTCCTTGTGAACTACTGCGAGGAAAAGGTGTAGGGAAAAACATTTCATTACGCATGGCTCTTGTTGTCGATCGTACTGGTGGCCTGGGAACTGCTCGAAGATATCTAGTTCCCTTCAGTCGCGTCGGACCTTCCAAAGGCAGTGAAGTACACTTCGCTGTGGGCGACTAGAGATGCACATCAGATCAGAGAAAGAAAGATATTTTGGGTGCTAATGGAAATGAACATCCAGATGGGGATCAATCACAAGCTATAGTTATCACCCGAAGTCTACAAAAGTCTGCAAAGCTTTGCAGAGTTCAAAGAAAAATTCCGCCATATCTTCATTAGGGAGTAGAAGGACCCTACAAAGACATGGCATGATTTATCGTATTTGGAGACAGACGATGTGATATTCGTAGTCATTGAGTCTTGGCCATCGTAGTAGTGCTCTCCAGGTGACTTCGCGATGGAATTAGAGAAATCCGCCGCATAGCGCAAGAAGGAAGAGACAAAACTTCGGATGACGCAGCTGGAAGAAAAGCGCAGGAAGGAAGAACTACCGACTAAGGCCCAGGCAATGCGCGATGCTACAAAGTTGGCAAAGCAGCAAAAAACAGCAGACGAAGAGCACAAAGGACAAAAGTCACCTTCGCTCGAACTAGAGATAGACAAATAACAAGGTGGCGCAGACCCGCAGACGACGTCCACCCAACTCAAACGTATGAGACACGAGAGCAGGTACGGCTGTGAATGAAAACAAAGGCCTCGAAGACATCTTTCGACCCTATCACCCTCACTGAAGGGGATTTGCATGATAATGGCGAAACGTTGAGGGATGTCGCCGCGAAGGCCCTCCACCAGTTTGAGGAACAACACCAGTTGGTATTGGGGGAACTCTGGACACAAATACAAGAGTTGCAGGTGCGCACTCCACAGGTTGGAACAATTTCCACCAACGTCGCAGTCGGCACTTCAGTTGCCGAGGAAATGTCGTACGCCAGGATGAACAACACAATAGTGCTACCAGATGGAGCACTCGTTACAAAGAATGAGGTTGACAGGCCTATGGTCAGCAGTTTGAAGGATTCGAATTAAACATGGTTACACTCCCTCGGGAGACTCTCTATCTCTTGCAGGATGGAGTCACCACAGAACTTCGGGCCAGGGAGAGTCGTGCTTTACAGGTAATGAGCAAGCAGCACATCAACATTGAACAATTGAGCCTGCAGTGCAACGAGGCAGTGGAGCAGAACAAACAAATAATGCAGGTTGTGGAGGAAGCCTGCCAAATGGTCCTGGAGTTGGCCATTCAAGTAGAGGAACCGGTGGAGGCACACGTTTGTAAGTTATCCACAAGGGTGCGTGACGCAAGAGCAGAAATTGCCAAGGTTCAACTGGAGCTGAACCTACAGATCGCAAAACTACAATTGAAGGCTCAGCCTTCAACTCCACTGGAGGTTAAGGAACAGCGTAGCACCACGGTTATGACAACAATCGTGGCAGTTGGCAGTGCAGTGAAAAATTGCATGAAGTCGTTCGAACAATCATTCGAGGTCCTAACCACCCTGCAGGAGTACCCGAATGTGGAGCGCTTAGAGACAGAGGCACGCGAGGTGCAACAAAAATACGATGAGGTAAAAGGGAAAACGGAGACGGTTGCCCTTACACAAAAGCTTGCACGAATGCAATAGGCAAATGCGCTCAAGGAATAGGTGGATGTCACTCGGCATAAGGAGGCAGCCTTGAAAGCGCGACTACAACCATGGATCGATGAGGCATATACAATTACAACCTCCATTGAAGCAAAGGTCGCGCAACTACAAGCAACTCAGGAGAGGATTCAGGGCAGCAGTTCAACAGCGGTGGTCACCGAACAACGTGTGAAGGAAGTCCAGTGGGCAGTCGCTCAGTGCGTTGCCGAACTTGCAACGATCCAAATAGATTTGGGAGGTCTTCGTGCTAAGATCTCCACACTTGCAGAGTGACTTGAGGGCGAGTCACGATGTTTGTGTTGGGGTCTTGTTGGTCGTGGGATCCCCCAAGGGCAGTTTTGGGGCTTAGAGCCCAAATTTTGGTCCAATTTTGTAATTCCAATGTAAAGACTCCGCATTTTGTGGGCGTAGAGCGTGTAGTTGTTAAAGAGTCATAGGGTTGTCCGCCCTTATTTTGATAATGTAATGTCGACTGTAGAAGATCTATCCTTGGTCCGCAGGCTATGGGATTGTATAAATAGAGTGAAGCTCTAAGTAGTTAAGACATCAATACAGAAGATCAAATAATGAAGATATGATTTATGCGAGATAGCTCTGAAGTGTAAGTCTAACTTTTGGGTCGTAGCATAGGTAGAGGCTCTACAATTGAGTGCGCAAAGGCCTAGTAGTCTGCAGTTGAGTGCGCAGACCCCTGCACCTGAGTGCGCAGGGCGAGTCGAGTCTGTAATCATCTAGAATTATTAATAAAGAGAAGTTTTTGTCATTTCTGCGTAATTATTTCCTATTTATGCATCTGTTATATCGGGTATGAATTTCACTTCTAATGCTTATATGGTGTGCGAATGTGTATAATTGTATTGGTTAAGTGAACATAAGTAAGAACATCTGATTACACAAAGCTAACAATGGTATGTTAATAAGATAAGTAAGATACTTAGCATAGTTTGGAAAATATCACAGTCGCTACACTAGTAGCGCAAAAGGACTTCAGCCCCTGGTTTGGATTAAGTGAAAACCGATTGTAACAGATCGCGAAGGTACTAAAGGGTGGAACAAAGCGTGAAGCGACCTGCTCGAAGGCAAGTATAGTTGGAATAAACCGACATCACAACCATTTCAAGGGTGCGGAAACTTGGTTGCAGCATCCCCCCTACTGCTTTTGGTGAGACTTTAGTTCGCGCTCCGCGGGCTGATGCCGAAAGGGGCAGTAGTGTAGGGATTTGTTTGGATAACTAACATTGAACCTGGGTCAGGCCCCCATAAGCCAACAACAATACCTCTCATCAAATTTCTAGTTTTCTGCTTGAGCATGCCTTGAAAGTAGACTTGCTAAAGACTGATGTTTTCTTTCCATGAGTGTCTTTCCTGTCCCATAGGTACCACAGTTGTTGAGCACCTCTCTCTAACAGTCACTGTTACCCTGGAAACAAAGAGAGATACCTGAAAAGAGACTAGCGAAAGCATTACTGAGGAAGCAATTTAGCAAGTGCCAGTTAACTTTCCAATATATGCGGACACTCAACTATTTATAGAAAAGGAGCTAACACTAACATGGCAGCAATTATAACAGTAGTAGTAGAAGGGAGAAATCTTGTATAGGATAAGGGAAAGAGAAAGATTTCTGACATAATAGAGGGATAAGAAAGATGCAGGGTGAAAGTGGATTCAATCCTTATGTAAGTAGCTATAGTAGTAGAAGAAGAGAGGAAGTAGAGGATACAGAGAGCAGAGTGGAGGAAGAGAGAAAATAGAGCTTGCAGGAAGCAGAACTAAGGGCGAAGAAAACATAATAAGAATAGAGAAAGAGTGAACAGGAGGAGAAGCGGAAGCAAGAAGAAGAATAAAGGAAGGGCACTATGGCAGAAGAAACAACGTTGATTCAAGTTGAAGAGTAATAACATAACCAACTAGTAGCAAACGGGGAGAGCGAACAGATGCAGGATTGGGAGCTTTCTCATCGGGTTGAAGACTTGATTGAAGTTGTAGACATGGAGTTGGAACATGAACCATGGGATGAAGATGTTGACCATATGCCAGTGCACCACACATCACCATTCAGACTCCACGACCTCCAGCCGCAAAGTTAGCCCTGAGCGAGGAATGGGACATAGTTCCTCTTGAGGACGATATGTCAATGGATGTGTACAATTTTTCATATAACGAACTTTAGAAGAGAATTGTACAAGCATGAATAAAGCATTTTCTCGATGATCATGCATCACCTGCATTCATTGGAGAAAGGGTGATAGTGGCGAACACCAGAAGGAATCCAAATGCCATTATCGAAGCCAACTTTTCCTTTTCGAGCGCGATGAGATCAAACAATCAGTATTTGAGAGATGAGAGTAAGAAATTGGTACAAAATCTATAGCTTTCCCAACAAGAGATAGAACATCTTCGCGCACCAACGCATAATGCAACTTCCGCACAGGTCTACTTAAAGGAAATAAGAGCAACGATAATTGGTGAAGTATCGAAACATGGAGAGACCATCCGAGACCTCTATGAGGATCTCATAACCATACATAAGGCAGTTGTTCACTTGCATGGTTTGCAGCAGCAAAGAAGAGACTTTTTGAAAAGGAATGTACAATATGCCATTGTCGCCATGCAGGAATGGACAATGTGATACAAAGGGGCATCACTTAAAGTGCCAAAGAAAATGAAGCCACGTGCAGAGCTGGAGAAACCAAGAGTTAGAATATTGATTTAGAACAACAAATAAACTCACCTCGTTCATTGGAATTATTCATGCCTCATATGTACGGTTATACAATAGTTTGGATGCCTTGGTGAATGAACACAAGATCCCATCAGTTGGCTCGCTCACCGAAGCTAAACCCAAGAACCAGATCATGCAAGAGATCAATGTTACCTTGACTTTCACACTTGACTTTCTGTAGCGTCACGCACTTTCTCTCACCAAAGTTACCATACATCAATCTACGCGTTTTCGCAGTCAAAGCATAACATTACCACCCACTGTCAAGGCTTCTACTCCAAATAGTGTGAGGTCCAGTTGGGACTTCATATCGGGGAGATCCCCTGAATGTTGGTGGGTCCAACACTGTCAACACCCCCATAATAAATTTCATGTAAAACAAAACCAATAAAACCAATAATAGAGGAATATATGCCATAAAACTTTTCAATGTGTAATTTATCACTCTACTTCTCAAAATCATCCATAATTCCAAAGTGAGGAATTCATTTTTAATTGACTCATATCACAAACATAATTTGGAACATAATAAAGAGGATATCCAACTCGGGCATTTATTACTTATTAAAAGGAATAACTAGTTTTAGACTACTGAAGGTAGATCATGGTAAGATCATCTAGAAATTTTACATGATATGTGCAATTAGGCTTTTGTTTTCAGTATAAGAATTGCATAACCATTGGATCCATTAAAAAGACTTATAAATCTAGGATTGAATCCATTAGAAAAAGTTGGAAGGGTATTAAGATTTCGAGTGCATAGTGAAAGTAAAAAAGTTCTTTCCTATGCAAGTTTTACATTGTATGTGAGCAAAGAAGAATGAATTAGATAATATACCAATATATATGAATAGGCTAGAGTGAAAATTTGTATCCATCCAATCCTCACCAATCCCTATCTCTATTTGATTCTCTGTAATTTCTAAATCACACATTAAAAAGAAAACATACTTAGTTTTATATTTTCCCTTTTGCCATATTCAATCTTAAAACAAAATGTAAAAACTTACAAAAAAAGCCACATAAATATATTCTTTATAATAAAAATAAATCAAAGATAATAGGAAGATTTATATTTACCTTTTCTCAGCACAATTTAGAACTAATAGTAAAAACGTATCCAAAAGAAAGCCACATAAATATGCCAACTATAATAAAAGAAACCAAATATCTTCATCTTTAAAGGAATGTTAATTACAACACAAATTATAGCTCTAAGTCTAAATGGCATTGAATTTATTAATAAATAGAGAAACTAAATTATATTGGAACATGGTAATTTTTTCCGACTAAAACATTATAAGAAAGTTACTTTTCTATATTTGAATAAATATTAAAAATATTCTTGATTCTCGCTTTCATTACGAATGACTTTCAAATAAATAGAAAGAAAAATTATCATAGAGTTGGGTGGCTTTCATTTGTTCGGTGGTTTTTTTTTTTAAGATTTAAGAAGAAACATAAGATAGCTACTTCTTTATTTTGAAAGAATAATTAGTTGTAACCCAAATCTTAAGTGTATTTTTTAATTTAAATTTTAATTGTAACATTTTTAAAATTAAAGTGATTATTAAAAAAAAATCATATGAGCAAGTATTATATGGAGTGATTTGTGATTTTTTTGATATGTGGTACTAAGAAGCCATAGTCTTAGTCCATGGTATTGTAGCAAAGCATATTTACAAATTAAGAATTTTCATGGTAAGATAAAGGTAAATCTCCAAAGTTAAGAATCTTGTTCCATATTTTCTCCAAGTGTATATATATTTAACTTATATTTTAATTCTTTTATAATTAAAAATAGTAATAATAATACTACTACTAATAATAATAATTTTATAATTTAGTTAGTTTTTTTGAATTTTTGAATTTTAGGAATGTGAGACATATCATAAAGTAAGTGATTTGATGTTTATTATGAATTAATGCCTATCCATATTTATCAACCATTTAATTTATATAATTGGTTCACTATATAAATTAATATAAAAAATATACTACTAAAATGTTTACCATATAATTATATTAATATTAAAAAAACAACTAAAAAATATATACAAAATATATCATTACACCTATAACACTTATAATTATTAATTACATAAAGATTCTACATCTATGTCTCTTCCTTTATGTCACTGATTACCGCAAAAGTTGCAACTTTACGGAAAAAGAAAATTAACTCTCAATCCTCCATAGTCCCCTATGGTCACATCATTACCTAACCAAGGGGTAAAAGCATGTTATAACAGTGAATACTTTTATTATTGGAGATTTAATTTTATAATAAAATAAGAAACGGAAAGTCTAATATTACTAGCACAACTACATTAGCAAATGTGGTTGATATACGCCTATAAGCATAATTTAAAACTCCCATTGGCTTAAAAAAATAGAAAAAAGGTGGAAAACCATAAGAAACACTATGGTTGTGCTATCTCCTCCTCCAGTTCAAATAAATTATTAAAATTCACAAACTTATTTTCCTTTCAAATATATATATAATTAAAGATAATTTGATTCTAAACTCTAAAATATTTCAAAAATATGAATAAATAATATTCCAAAATCTAAAAATAAAATAATAATAATAAGCGTAAATTTTTCTCACATCACATTAAAAATAATTTGAAATAAAATTTATATTTTTATTGCAACCAAGTTAAGAGATAAAATAATAAATATGTATGGAATTTTTTATTAATTTAATAAAAAAATTATAAACAAAAACTTTTCATATTTAAAATTTTAAGATAGCCTACTAAATACTTCAATTATAAATTGTTTTCATAAAATTTCAACATATAATAATGTAGTGACAAATACTATTATAAAATAGTTTATGTAGACATTATTTTACAATTTCAATGCAAGGAATTCTTAAATTGATTTCTCTTTCAACATGTTATCAAATTCAAAATTGATTTTTCATTTTCCCTCTTATGAATGACTTCATAGTCTTCTGAAATTTAATAAAATAAAATACTATAGTAAGAAGATTCACTTTCAAATGAAAAATTGCACCTAAAATCAATTTAGTATCTTTAAAGCAGAAACCCTAGATAATGAAATGATCGATTCAATGTTGTTATTACCTTATCGTCTACAATAGTAGCCCAGAAGCAAGAAATGGCCTGGTCGTATGGATATTTATCTTTAATACTCAACGTCTTCCAGATTTTGTGAGCATCTCGAATAACTAGTGAATTACAACTTTACTGCACTGCAATTGTTGCATTGATCTTTGTAGCGTTAATGCTTTTTGCTTGTGTCCTGTGTCTCGTCTACCAAAGTAGCCTAGAAGTGAGGAATGGATTGGTCGTATGGATCTTTGGATTTAATATTCAGTGACTTTGTGTCCATGTCTCATCAGTAAACTATGGAATAATAATAGACTTGCAAACAATCTTTCAACTGTGAATTAATATTAGAACCTTCTTGTGAATAAGTTTTGATTTCATCACCATCTGCCTTTTATCTTCATTCATTAATTGGATCCATTTTAGACCAAGTGTTATGCCAACCCGAGTGCTATTCCATTCTAATAGTTTCACCGATTTGCGAACCAGTGATCCAGCGATCCAACGATATATGTTGATAGCTGTTAGAAAATTGGAAAGAAAAGAAATGAATTGAATTAACCAGCAACTCACAGGTGAGCAAGCTGCACCTGGAGGCTGCACAAACTGGAGCGTACACTCTCATTCAGTTAATCAAAGATGATTCAATAAATTACAAAGGAATAGGGAGGTGAGAACAAACTCATACAACCTAGGAACTATTCCTAACTTAAGGAGTTACGTTACAACCATGTAACCATTTCTCCATTAATACAATATAATATTAATTATTTTCAATTCTCCCCCTTAATGGAGAAAGGATTATCTTGAAGTCCTAACATCCCCCTAAACAATTCAAACTTCACTTTCACAAGAGGCTTTGTAAAAATATCAGCCACAATATCACATGCTTTATAGTATTCAATAAAAATTTCTTTTGAATATACCTTTTCTCTAACAAAGTGAAACTGTGTATCTATGTGTTTCGTGTTCTTATGAAACACTAGATTGTTTGCTAGCTTAATGGAACTATGGTTGTCACATTTGATGATGCTCACTTCTTTCTTCTCTTCTCTTGCGTCATGGAGAAGCCTCCTCAACCAGATAGCTTCACATGTCATTGCGCATAATGCTTGGTACTTGGCTTCAGCTGAAGATAAAGAGACAATGCTATGCTTTCTACTGCTCTATGATATGACCCCAGATCCAAAACTAAATTCATAACCTGTGATAGATCATCGATCATCCAGGTTACCTACCCAATCAGAGTCTCAAAAACCTGCTGAAATAATATCAAATCTATCAGTCTATAAAATACCATAATCACTAGTACCATGAAGATACCTCAGTACACTTTTTGCTGCTACCTAATGACTTTCAAGAGGTTTAGACATAAATTGGCTTAGCACACTAACATAATATGCTAAGTCTGGTCTAGTTGTAGTCAGATATATCAGACTACCAACTAGCTTCCTGTATAAAGTAGCATCCACCTCCTTAGAGCCATCGTCTCTACACAATTTCAGGTTTTGTTACAAAGGTACTGATGTTGTCTTACATTGTTCCATTCTGAACTTTTTGGGGAACCATCTGACATACTTCCCTTCAGTAAGGAAAGTCTGCCCAGAGTCTCTCCACACTTCCAAACCTAGACAGTAATTTAAACTTCTAAGGTCTTTCATTTCAAAAACCTGTGACATCTGCAATTTGAGTTCTTTAATTAATGCATCTACATTACCTGTTATAATCATGTCATCCACATACAAGGAAATCAAAATTATTTTCCCTTGTTCATCATACATGGTATATAGATTTGGATCATTCTTACTTCTATGAAAACCATGTTGTAAGAAAAATGAATAAATCTTCTCGTGCCAAGATCTAGGTGCCTATTTTAAACCATAAATGCTCCTTTCCTTGTTTAACAAACACTTCAGGCTACATTAAATAAACCTCTTCCTTTAAATCACCATTTACAAATGCAAACCTAACATATAATTGGTGTATCTTCCACTGATGTTTTGTAGCTACTGCAATTAACATTCTAATAGTATTCAGTTTGGATACAGGAGCAAAGGTTTCTTCATATTCAATTCCCTTTTTCTTTGAATAACCCTTTGCTACCAGCCTAGCTTTAAAATTTTCTACACTCCCATCTGCGTTAAATTTAGGTTTGTAAATCCATTTGCAACCTATGGGTATTTTTCCTTCATGCAATTCAACTAGTTCCCAAGTATTATTTCTAATAATAAATTCAAATTCAAATTCATTGTGGCCCTCCACTCATGAGATTGACTAACTTATTTATAATTTGTGGGATCTATAAAATTTAAAATGTTTGACATTAAAGCATAGTCTTTTAATCTGGCTGGTAGTTGAGTCTGCCTACCTAATCTTCTAGGTAAAGAACTCACCTCAAACCTGTCTGCGTCAAACCTTAGCGGGCTTGAATTACTGATTACATCACCTGCCTCTTCCTCTTTCTGCTACTATTGTTTTTGTTGTTGCTACTGTTGTTGATTGTCCTCACTACTTTCTTCCATCAATAATGGAATGTGCCACTCTTCAAGGCTGTTCTCCTTATTTCCTTCCTCGGCCTACTCATGAAATAACAAATTTCGACTTGCAAAAACTTTATGATTCAAAGGATCAAACAACTTATAAGCTTTAAAATCGGTGGAGTATCCTACAAAGATGCATTTAATGGCCTTAGGGTCTAACTTCTTCCTATCATACTTCGGAATATGGGAAAATGCTTTTGACCCAAAAACCCTTAAATGATTCACTCGAGGCTTATATCCAGAAAATACTTCAAAAGGAGTTTTAAAGTTGAGACATTTAGTTGGACTCCTATTTTTCAAGTATACTGCAATGTTGATGGCTTCAGCCCAAAAACAATTGGATAGACCCTTACCTTGAAGCATACTTCATGCACACTCCACAAGGGTTATGTTCTTTGGTTCTACAACTCCATTCAACTGTGGAGTGTGAGGTACTGTGAACTGTTGAATAATCCTATGATTCCTGCAAAATTTCATGAACTCTTGCAACTTGTATTCTCCCCCTTGATCAGAGCGGAGAATCTTAATGAATTTCCCTGTCTGCTTCTCCACCATATTCTTAAATTCTTTAAACCATTGAAATGTCTGGCTCTAGTTTATGATAAAGTATACCCAGGAGAATCTAATGCAATCATCAGTAAAGAGTAAAAAATAATATGCACCACCTAGCGACCTACTCTACATAGGTCCGCATATATCTATATGCACAAGCTCCAGAATATCTCTTTTCTTCCTATCAGCATTCAAAGGAAACTCTTCCCTATGCATTTTCCCTAATGCACATCCATCACAATCTAAATGAACATTCTGAAAACCAAGAAGTCCATCAACCATACCTTTTCTTTGTAATAGAATGAGATCTTATAGGTTAAGATGACCGAATATTTGATGCCAAAGATTCTCGCCTGTCAATCATGTTGAAGCCAAAGCTTGGTGTGGCATTCTATTAACATTCAACTTATACAAGCCTCCCAAATTCACTCCTGATGCAACTGGTTCCTTCTTACTGTCCTTTATGACACAATATGTTCTAAATAATTCGACTTTCAAGTCCTCATCCACCATCATTGAAACATAGATCAAGTTCTTCTTGATCTAAGGTACATACATCACATTTTTAATATATATGATATTACCATCAGGCAACATCATCGGAATATCATCGTACACCTTAATCTGTTAACCTTTGTTATCACCCAGATATATGTTAGTTCCACAAGTAGTTTCTTTAAAATTTTCTAACCAATGCCTATTACATGTCATATGTGATAACGCACGTGAGTCTACGAACCATGTTTCAACCTCATCCTCCTCAAGAGCTGAAAGAGCATAATCAACTACAAATAATCGAGGATCATAATTGTGAACTTCATCGGAAAAGTGCCTTGTATGTTTTCTCTGTTTATTTCTAACCTCATCTATCTGTCTCTTAAAACAAAACTTAGCTAAATGACTAGTTTTCCCACAGTAAAAACATTTAATGTTAGATTTGTTACCATTGTTACTTGGAGACATACCTCTAAATGGTCTCTTCTAAAAAAGGCCACTTCCTTTCTTTCCCTATGGTTGTTTCCCTTTGTATGGCTTATTCTTTGCCATCAGAGTAAGATTGAAACTTCGTGGTCTCAAATTCTGTCGCTGCTCATCTTCGTGTATCAGGATTCATGTTAGCTCTTCAAATGCAGGGTATTTATCTCTTACAAACAAGCCTGTGATGAACATCTAGTATTCATCTGTCATCCCGTTCAATGTAATTGTGACAAGATCAGAATCAGAAACCTTCTCCTCGATGTCACCCAATCTATCCTTCAGGTCCTTCACCCATGCAATGAATCCAACAACAGATTCATTCTCCTCCATCCTCATGGAAAACAACTTTCCTTTGAGCGACAAAATGCAATTGGTGTTCTGCGTTTGGTAAAGGTTCTTGAGTGTAGTCCATATCTCAATGGACAATTTACGGCCTCTGATATGTGGGATAATGTTGTCTTTAATAGACATCTTCAATAAGATTTTCGCCTTATTCTCCATTTTATCCCAATCTTGTACTAGTGTTGTCGTGCCACCTGCCGAAATGGTTGGCTACTGCTCATCACCAGGGACAATCGACCATGCGCTCGATCCCTCAAGCAATGTCTGTAGATTGAATTTCCAATTGGTATAATTGGTCCAATCGAGTTTGTTAGTCTCATTGAGATAAGCTTATGTGAAATTGTTTATTTTCAACTGATCGGATTCCAGATCCCCCGATCTTCAGTCGATTCTAACCAAGCGAACAATTAAAAGTTGTAGTAAACAAAAATTATAATCTCAACACATACTAGAAGCTTTGAATCGATCACAGATCTGCCACCAATCTACCACGATCTCTTTGTATGCAACTCAGATCCACCACCGATCTAGCAAGATCTCATGCACAGAATCGTAAAATCACATCAGCGCTCCTTCACACTGAAAAACCGCGATTTTTGGGCACGATGATCAAAACAAACGACAACGTATTGGAACAAATGTTGGTAAAATTGTAACTCCCTATAAACACATGAAAATAGATTTTGAAACTAAAATGATGTCACTTAGGTTTTGTAACTTTTAATTTGACCTATTAGATTATGTATTAGATGAAGAATAATATATGTTACATGTTTCAGATTTTATTATTTAAAGAAATTATTTCTTCCACCCTAATTCTAGTATAGACAATATTTATCATCGTAATTAGAAAATAAATTGAAATCAGCACCAATAACGAAGTTGAAACAAATGACAAGTATTGGAAGGACTCATGGTAAAATTGTAACACCTTGTAAACACTTGGCAATAGATTTTGAAACTGAAAAATAATGTAGCGTAATTTTGCCACTGTTAATTTGATCCATTCTTAGATTATGTATTAGATGAAGAATAGTATATGTTCTAAATTTTATTATTTAAATAAATTAGACTCTTCAACTTCAGTTTCAATATAGACCACACCTATAGCCCTAATTAAAAAATAAATAGAAAATGATTTCAAAGTTGATATTAAGTAATTATATGAATATATATGACTATTTTAGAATAAGATTTTCAAAATTTTATTCTAATTATCAAAATGAATTAAAGAAACAGTCAAAATTAACACTGATAAAGAAGTTGAAACAAACAACAAAAAAGTAAAACAAATAACGATAAAAATTAACTAACTAAAAACACATGAAAACAGATTTTCAAACTAAAATGATGTATTACGCTGAACTACCAAACTGACCGATGAAAGAACGTATCAGAGAACAACAACATAGGGAAAATATTTCAAATATATAAGTTAAAATTATGTATTCCACAATATTTAAGATAAACAATATTTTCATCATAATAAAAAAGAAATGAAAGCAGCCCAATAACGGTTGAAACAAAGGACAAAATGAACGACACAAGGTAAATAGATTTTCAAACTAAAAAATAAAAAGCGTATTTTGCCATGGGAATTCAAACCATTCTTAGTGATGGATTACAAAGAAATAAAATATGTTCTAATGTTATTATTTAAAAACATCATTCAACCCTCTCAAACAACATCGTATAAAAAAGTGCAGCAACAAATGGAATGCTCTAATATTTATCTTTATTGAAACAAATTAATTTCACGAGAATTAAAGGAATAACCAGTGAATTAAAGTTACAGTATACAATTGATGCAGTGATCTTTGTAGCGTTAATTCTTTTTGCTTGTGTCCCGTGTCTCGTCTACCAAAGTAGCATAGAAGTGAGGAATGGATTGGTCGTATGGATCTTTGGATTTAATATTCAGTGACTTTGTGTCCATGTCTCATCAGTAAACTATGCAATAATAATAGACTTGCAAACAATCTTTCAACTGTGAATTAATATTAGAACCTTCTTGTGAATAAGTTTTGATTTCATCACCATCTGCCTTTTATCTTCATTCATTAATTGGATCCATTTTAGACCAAGTGTTATGCCAACCCGAGTTCTATTCCATTCTAATAGTTTCACCGATTTGCGAACCAGTGATCCAGCGATCCAACGATATATGTTGACAGCTGTTAGAAAATTGGAAAGAAAAGAAATGAATTGAATTAACCAGCAACTCATAGGTGAGCAAGCTGCACCTGGAGGCTGCACAAACTGGAGCGTACACTCTCATTCAGTTAATAAAAGATGATTCAATAAATTACAAAGGAATAGGGAGGTGAGAACAAACTCATACAACCTAGGAACTATTCCTAACTTAAGGAGTTACGTTACAACCATGTAACCATTTCTCCATTAATACAATATAATATTAATTATTTTCAATTCTCCCCCTTAATGGAGAAAGGATTATCCTGAAGTCCTAACATCCCCCTAAACAATTCAAACTTCACTTTCACAAGAGGCTTTGTAAAAATATCAACCACATTATCACATGCTTTATAGTATTCAATAAAAATTTCTTTTGAATATACCTTTTCTCTAACAAAGTGAAACTGCCTATCTATGTGTTTCGTGTTCTTATGAAACACTGGATTGTTTGCCAGCTTAATGGAATTATGGTTGTCACATTTGATGACACTCACTTCTTTCTTCTCTTCTCTTGCGTCATGGAGAAGCCTCCTCAACCAGATAGCTTCACATGTCATTGCGCATAATGCTTGGTACTTGGCTTCAGCTGAAGATAAAGACACAATGCTCTGCTTTCTACTGCTCCATGATATGACCCCAGATCCAACACTAAATTCATAACCTGTGATAGATCATCGATCATCCAGGTTACCTACCCAATCAGAGTCTGAAAAACCTGCTGAAATAACATCAAATGTATCAGTGTATAAAATACCATAATCACTAGTACCATGAACATACCTCAGTACACTTTTTGCTGCTACCCAATGACTTTCAAGAGGTTTAGACATAAATTGGCTTAGCACACTAACATAATATGCTAAGTCTGGTCTAGTTGTAGTCAGATATATCAGACTACCAACTAGTTGCCCGTATAAAGTAGCATCCACCTCCTTAGAGCCATCGTCTCTGCACAATTTCAGGTTTTGTTTCAAAGGTACTGATGTTGTCTTACATTGTTCCATTCTGAACTTTTTGGGGAACCATCTGACATACTTCCCTTCAGTAAGGAAAGTCTGCCCAGAGTCTCTCCACACTTCCAAACCTAGACAGTAATTTAAACTTCTGAGGTCTTTCATTTCAAAAACCTGTGACATCTGCAATTTGAGTTCTTTAATTAATGCATCTACATTACCTGTTATAATCATTTCATCCACATACAAGGAAATCAATATTATTTTCCCTTGTTCATCATACATGGTATATAGATTTGGATCATTCTTACTTCTATGAAAACCATGTTGTAAGAAAAATGAATAAATCTTCTCGTGCCAAGATCTGGGTGCCTATTTTAAACCATAAATGCTCCTTTCCTTGTTTAACAAACACTTCAGGCTACATTAAATAAACCTCTTCCTTTAAATCACCATTTACAAATGCAAACCTAACATATAATTGGTGTAGCTTCCACTAATGTTTTGTAGCTACTGCAATTAACATTCTAATAGTATTCAGTTTGGATACAGGAGCAAAGGTTTATTCATATTCAATTCCATTTTTCTTTAAATAACCGTTTGCTACCAGCCTAGCTTTAAAATTTTGTACACTCCCATCTGCATTAAATTTAGGTTTCTAAATCCATTTGCAACCTATGGGTATTTTTCCTTCATGCAATTCAACTAGTTCCCAAGTATTATTTCTAATAATAAATTCAAATTCAAATTCATTGCGGCCCTCCACTCATGAGATTGACTAACTTATTTATAATCTGTGGGATCTATAAAATTTAAAATGTTTGACATTAAAGCATAGTCTTTTAATCTGGCTGGTAGTTGAGTCTGCCTACCTGATCTTCTAGGTAAGGGACTCACCTCAAACCTGTCTGCATCAGACCTTAGCGGGCTTGAATTACTGATTACATCACCTGTCTCTTCCTCTTTCTGCTACTATTGTTTTTGTTGTTTTTATTGTTGTTGATTGTCCTCACTACTTTCTTCCATCAATAATGGAATGTGCCACTCTTCAAGGTTGTTCTCCTTATTTCCTTCCTCATCCTGCTCATGAAATAACAAATTTTGACTCGCAAAAACTTTATGGTTCAAAGGATTAAACAACTTATAAGCTTTAAAATCGGTGGAGTATCCTACAAAGATGCATTTCATGGCCTTAGGGTCTAACTTCTTCCTATAATACTTGGGAATATGGGCAAATGCTTTTGACCCAAAAACCCTTAAATGATTCACTCGAGGCTTATATCCAGAAAATACTTCAAAAGGAGTTTTAAAGTTGAGACATTTAGTTGGACTCCTATTTTTCAAGTATACTGCAATGTTTGATGGCTTCAGCCCAAAAAATTTTGGATAGACCCTTACCTTGAAGCATACTTCATGCACACTCCACAAGGGTTATGTTCTTTTGTTCTACAACTCCATTCTACTGTGGAGTGTGAGGTATTGTGAACTGTTGAATAATCCTATGATTCCTACAAAATTTCATGAAATCTCCCAACTTGTATTCTCCCCCTTGATCAGAGCGGAGAATCTTAATGGATTTCCTTGTCTGCTTCTCCACCATATTCTTAAATTCTTTAAACCATTGAAATGTCTGGCTCTAGTTTATGATAAAGTATACCCAGGAGAATCTAATGCAATCATCAGTAAAGAGTAGAAAATAATATGCACCACCTAGCGACCTACTCTGCATAGGTCCGCATATATCTATATGCACAAGCTCCAGAATATCTCTTTTCTTCCTATCAGCATTCAAAGGAAACTCTTCCCTATGCATTTTCCCTAATGCACATCCATCACAATCTAAATGAACATTCTGAAAACCAGGAAGTCCATCAACCATACCTTTTCTTTGTAATAGCATGAGATCTTATAGGTTAAGATGACCGAATATTTGATGCCAAAGATTCTCGGCTGTCAATCTTGTTGAAGCCAGAGCTTGGTGTGGCATTCTATTAACATTCAACTTATTCAAGCCTACGAAATGCACTCCTGATGCAACTAGTTCCTTCTTACTGTCCTTTATGACACAATATGTTCTAAAGAATTTGACTTGCAAGTCCTCACCCGCCATCATTGAAACATAGATCAAGTTCTTCTTGATCTGAGGTACATACATCACATTTTTAATATATATGATATTACCATCAGGCAACATCATCGGAATATCATCGTACCCCTTAATATGTTAACCTCTGTTATCACCTAGATATATGTTAGTTCCACAAGTAGTTTCTTCAAAATTTTCAAACCAATGCCTATTACATGTCATATCTGATAACGCACATGAGTCTACGAACCATGTTTCAGCCTCATCCTCCTCAAGAGCTGAAAGAGCATAATCAACTACAAATAATCGAAGATCATAATTGTGAACTTCATCGGAAAAGTGCCTTGAGTGTTTTCTCTGTTTATTTCTAACCTCATCTATCTGTCTCTTAAAACAAAACTTAGCTAAATGACTAGTTTTCCCACAGTAAAAACATTTAATGTTAGATTTGTTACCATTGTTACTTGGAGACATACCTCTAAATGGTATCTTCTAAAAAAGGCCACTTCCTTTCTGTCCCTATGGTTGTTTCCCTTTGTATGGCTTATTCTTTGACATCAGAGTAAGATTGAAACTCCGTGGTCTCAAATTCTATCGCTGCTCATTTTCGTGTATCAGGATTCATGTTAGCTCTTCAAATGCAGGGTATGTATCTCTTGCAGACAAGCCTGTGATGAACATCTAGTATTCATCCATCATCCCGTTCAATGTAATTGTGACAAGATCGGAATCAGACACCTTCTCCTCGATGTCACCCAATCTATCCTTCAAGTCCTTCACGCATGCAATGAATCCAACAACAGATTCATTCTCCTCCATCCTCATGGAAAACAACTTGCCTTTGAGCGACAAAATGCAATTGGTGTTTTGCATCTGGTAAAGGTTCTTGAGTGTAGTCCATATTTCAATGGACAATTTACGGCCTCTGATATGTAGGATAATGTTGTCTTTAACATACATCTTCAATAAGACTTTCGCCTTATTCTCCATTTTATCCCAATCTTGTACTAGTGCTATCGTGCCACCTGCCGAAATGGTTGGCTTCTGCTCATCACCGTTGACGATCGACCATGCGCTCGATCCCTCAAGCAATGTTTGTAGATTGAATTTCCAATTGGTATAATTGGTACAATCGAGTTTGTTAGTCTCATTGAGATAAGCTTCTATGAAATTGTTTATTTTCAACTGATCGGATTCCATATCCCCCGATCTTCAATCGATTCTAACCAAGCGAACAATTAAAAGTTGTAGTAAACAAAAATTATAATCTCAACACATACTAGAAGCTTTGAATCGATCACAGATCTGCCACCAATCTACCACGATCTCTTTGTATGCAACTCAGATCCACCACCGATCTAGCAAGATCTCATGCACAGAATCGTAAAATCACATCAGCGCTCCTTCACACTGAAAAAACCGCGATTTTTGGGCACGATGATCAAAATCGCTCTAAGGAAACGCCGATCATCGTGGGTTCAACCCTGAAATCTGTGATGATCATCGCTTCTATTACGCTAAAAAACATGATGATCACCTTGTGCTCAACTAGAGATATGCTGAGACCTATGAGAAAGCAAATTTCTCCCGTGAATAAGGTATGTCACTCGCGACCACCTAGGCTCCGAAAATATGAGCACTGAAGCTCCGATGTTTCCACTGGGGCACTGTAGCCATGAAGGCTCTATAGCCACTAGGGTTCTAATGTAGCCAATAAGGCTTTGTAGGTAAATCAGGTTCACCAGATCTGAGCTCTGATACCATGTTAGAAAACTGGAAAGAAAAGAAATGAATTGAATTAACCAGCAACTCACAGGTGAGGAAGCTACACCTGGAGGTTGCACAAACTCGAGCTTACACTCTCATTCAATTAATAAAATATGATTCAATAAATACATCACAAAGGAATAGGGAGGTGAGAACAAACTCCTACAACCTAAGAACTAATCCTAACTTAAGGAGTTACGTTACAACCATTTAACCATTTCTCAATTAATACAATACAATATTAATTATTTTCAACTAATGCATCTTCTTATAATCAAACTGAATTGGAGAAACAGTCGAAATTGACACTGATGAAGAAGTTGAAACAAACGACAACGTATTGGAACGAATGTTGGTAAAATTGTAACTCCCTATAAACACATGAAAACAGATTTTGAAACTGAAATGATGTCACTTAGGTTTTGTAACTTTTAATTTGACCTATTAAATTATGTATTAGATGAAGAATAATATATGTTACATGTTTCAGATTTTATTATTTAAAGAAATTATTTCTTCCACCCTAATTCTAATATAGACAATATTTATCATCGTAATTAGAAAATAAATTGAAATCGGCACCAATAACGAAGTTGAAACAAATGACAAGTATTGGAAGGACTCATGGTAAAATAGATTTTGAAACTAAAAAATAATGTAGCGTAATTTTGCCACTGTTAATTTGATCCATTCTTAGATTATGTATTAGATGAAGAAATAATATATGTTCTAAATTTTATTATTAAATAAATTTAGACTCTCAACTTCAATTTCAATATAGACCACACCCTATAGCCCTAATTAAAAAATAAATAGAAAATGATTTCAAAATTGATATTAAGTAATTAATATGATATATAATGACTATTTTAGAATAATATTTTCAAATTTTATCTAATATCAATAATTAATAAATAAATATTAAAAATTAACCTTTTAAAATATTTTTAATAATTATAAAAAAAAATCAGAATAACTATCTTATAAATTTTTTTTTCAATTAAATTAATTAATTAGAACATTGTCAATGCCTATAAAGTTATGATTTTCGAGTATCTAAAATTGATATATTCAGCTGAATTACCACAACAAGTGAGGGCTGACGGAACGTCTCAAGAGCACAAGCAACCTAGGGAAAATAACTTTACAAACAAATATATAAGTTAATTTTATGGTATTTTATAATATTTAGGGGTAAATCATTATTTTCATCATAATAACAAAGTCATGTAAGCCATGCCAATCGTATATGCTATGAGTAATAAATATCTCAATTGACAAATTGAATTCGTAATATGGAGTGCTAAGGATTACTATTCGTCTGACAAGTTGATTCGCCTCAGTGCCGGCTAAATAAGGTTCCTTTGATATCGTCTGTTGTCCCTTCAATATAGACAGCTCTACGCAAACGTATCTAGAATTAAATTTGGTTGCTACTTTTTTGAGGGGTTAACAACGAGATTAATATTTTAAATATCATAAATTTAATTTGTATATTTGTGGAAGTATAAGTAGTTAATTTAAACTTAATTGGTATATTTGTTAAAGGATAAGTATATTAATTTTAAAATTTTGTTTATTATTGAAATTAAATTGATGGTGGTATATTTTTTTCATCTTTTTTATCAATAAATAGGATTTTCAATATTACCTTTTTTAAATTTTTAAAGCTATATTTATATCATTAATAAACTTATTTACTATTTCACATTTACTTATTTAAGATTATGAAATTACTAAGTATATTTATCAAATAATAAATGATATCATGAAGGTTGGTAGTGGGGATTCTATCTGGCTATAAAGGACAAATATAGCTAGAATATTCATGGAGTCGAGGCATAACCTCTAGCAACCAGGCTAAAATATATGTCTCTTCAAAGACATCTCAATATTTTCCAATTAGATCTCTAATTATAATAAGTGACTCTAATAACTCCATCTAACTTTTCCTTTAGACTCCATGCTTTGCCATCTTTATACAACAATTTTAAGATAACTTGTTTGGATCCCTTGCATTCAGGTCTAACATGTTTTAGAGATGTAAACATGGGTAGCAAACAAATTAATCTTTGAGGGTCAACATAACCCTGCAAGACTATTTTAGAGATGTAAAGAGGGGTAGCAAACAAATTAACAAATCAATCATTATCACTCCCTCATGAATCTTTGAGGGTCAGCATAACCCTACAAGACTATTTTAGAGATGTAAACAGGGGTAGCAAAGGAATTAACAAATAAATCATTATCACTCCCTCATGAAAACTTTGAGGATCAACATAACCCTGCAAGACTATTTTAGAGATGTAAACAAGGGTAGCAAACAAATTAACAAATCAATCATAATCACTCCCTCATGAAACTTTATCGGTCAACAAAACCCTGCAAGACTACTTGCATGACGGGAACACGACACTTCAAAGGCACAAAGAATGTGTGTGGAGGTCATTATAACAAGCATATAACATTATGTCTGCATAGTGAGTGCCAATGCAAAATATGAGCATTGACATGCGACAACTTCTTTGAAGAGCAATAGCTTTAGGTGGTGCAATAGGGAGAAGCAAAATATGAGCATTGACATGCAACATCTTCTCTCAAGAGCAATAGCTTTAAGTGGTGCAATAGGGAGAAGCTCAATGAGTAAGCACAAAATCTTTTTTGCAAACTCTGTCGAATCTACCCCATTAAACTGTTTTGATGAAAATTCGTCATTATATATGACTAGGAGTCAATGTTTGTTATATTTTAATGCTAGCTAAATGTTACCATGTTAATAGCATTTTCTATATATTTTATCCATATAGATTTTCTTGAAACTTAGTATTAGGATCTAAAAGTTGCAAGTAGAGTCATACTAGTTCTAAACCTTTTGCAATATTTCGTCCGTGTTATTTATGGATATATCTCATGATGGTTGACACATTTTTTTTGCTAATATAATCTACCCTATTCTTATTCTGGTTATATATATATGGTTATATATATATGAGATTTATGAAATAAAGTCATTTGTGAAGAGATATAAACACTTTCCTAAAAGATAAAAAGTAAATGTATAAGTGCCAACAAAATGAAACCTGTATGATTGTATATTCACTTTAATAACTAATTATAACCCATTATTAAATGATGACCTATATATTTTTTTTAATTCACTAAACCAAAAAAAGGTAAAACATGTAAATATTAAAAGTAAATTTTAATTATGAAAAAATAGAATAAAGTTTAATTATGAAAAAAGTTAAATTCAACCTGATAGCGACGTATCAGGTCATTGGAAAAGTCAACAACAACATTAATAGTTGATTTTGATAGTCGCCCATCCTCGAAGGTGGCCCCGGCTCCCAAGTTCGAACAAAGATATTGTTGTGAAGAAAATTTACCATAAAGTTTGGTAAAAAAAATTATTGAAAGATTTAAGAAAACAGATAAGATAGATATTTCTTTATTTCGAAAGAATGATTAGTTGTAACCCAAATCCATACTGTAATTTTTTGTTTTTATGATACGTAATAAAAAAGTATGGAAATGAAGTAGATGACATCACTCTATGTTTTTTAGTGTCAAATAAAATATTTATTATTAAAATTTCAGTGATAATAAGGGGAGATTAATGATTTTTAAATGTTTCTCTTATAATTTTTTAGTGGGAATTTTTCCTTCTTATCCAATAGAAATTATTTTATTATTTATTTATAAATTCAATGTCATTAGACATGGAAAAATTTTAAGAGGCTAGAATTAGCGAGTGAACTCATTTTTTCTATGATATTCAAAAACAAATATTCACCAATTTCCATTTTTATAAAAATGGTTAGCCCAAATTTGACAATATAAATTATTTTACATTAAAAATCACCAACAATTAGAGAGAATGTATAAAATCATTATAAATTTGAATAATATTACAAATACGTCAATACTTTTTTTATAGTTTACATATTAGGGACTAGTGAAATTAGTCAATATTTTTAAACTTCAAGATAATTCTCCATCCTTCAAATTTTCCCTGGATGGATTCAGAAATAAAGTTGGAATTTGTGTTCCACTTAATGTTTCCTCAAAAATGAAGATAAATCTCTTTGTATTCTTTAATTTATTTGATTATATCTAGTATATTTAATTTATTTGATTATATCTAATATATTTATGTGGATTTCTTTTGGATAAGTTTTTACAATTAGTTGTAAGATTGAAGATGCTAAAAAAGTAAATATAAAACTAAGTGTGTTGTCTTTTTAATATGTGATTTAGAAATAACAAAAAAAACAAATATATGTGATTTAGAAATAACAGAAAAACAAATAAAGCAAGAGAGAAGAGAGGATTAGCTCGATACAAATTTTCACTCTAATCAATTCATATATACTTACATATTTCCTGATTCATTCCTCTTTGTTAATATACCACCTAAAATTTCATGGGAAAAAACATTTTACTTTCGCAATGCAAGTGCAAAAACTTAATACACTTCCAACTTTTTCTAATGAATTAAATAGTTATCCAAACCCTAAATTTACACAACTTTTTAATAAATTTAATAATTATTCAAATCCTATATGGGAAACAAAAGCCTCATTACACATCATTTAAAATGTAAATCTTTAATTTTGAAATTCACACTTCTTTTATTAATATTCTAAATTTAAATCTTTCAATTTGTAATTTATCGATGCTCTCCAAGAAATATCATGCAAAAAAAACTAATAAAACCAATAATAAAAAAAAATATACCATAAATGTTTTCATTGATCACTCTACTTCTCCAAAACATCCCTAATTTCGAAGTAAGGAATTTGTTTTTAATTTATACATATCACAAACATAATTTGGAAGACAATAAAGAGGATATCCAATTCTGGCACTGATCACTTATTA
>APFE030803703.1:0-14457 GCA_000404065.3 Pinus taeda
TTCTACTTTTAAATGATTATCAATGATAGTGGAAACAGATAGCAAATTCTTTTTGCGAGCAGGTACGTACATCACATTATGAATCTGTCGCATTTGTCCATTAGGTAAGTACACATTTATTATGCCATAGCCTTGAACTTTAAGTGACATGTCATCTCCTAGGTAAATGTGTGTACCATCAGATTTCTCATAATATTTATCATACCATTCTTTATTACAAGTCATGTGTGCCGATGCACCAGAATCTATAAACCAAGCATTCTCATCATCAGTTTCAGTAGACAATGCAGCATCAGAAAGAAATAACTTAAGATTTTTAAATCCATCATTCACTGAGGTGTCTCTGTTTGTGTAATTTCCATTATGCCTGTTATGTCTATGATTTGATTCATTATTCTTTCTCCTATAGCAATCTTTAGCCAGATGTCCAGGTTTTCCATAATAATCACATGCAATGTTCCTTTTACCATAAGAATCAGGAGGTGCCATACCTTTTTGCTTTGCTTGAAAACGACCTCTATTTCTGTCCCATGGTCTCCCTCGGAATGGTCTTTTGCCTCTTGCAGTCAAAGCCAAATGAGAACCATTTGACTCCAGGTCAAAAAATTTCATGCACTCTTCTTCTTGAAGAAGAATTCCAGCCAATTCTTCAAATGTAGGAGGTGTAGGTCTTGCTGAGAGAGCTGAAATAAAGACTTTGTAGTCGGGAACTAACCCCTTTAAAGCAACAGTTACCAAATCTGTACTAGAAACCTTTTCACCAATATCACCAAGATTATCACTAAAGTCTTTAATTCGGGAAACAAAATTGCTAATGCTTTCATTGGCATCCATTTTGATAGATAACAACTTTGTTTTTTAAAATAAAATACGTTTTGCATTAGTAGTCTCATACAAACCTTTGAGGGTGTCCCATGTCGCCTTTGAAGTTTCACAGTCCCGAATGTGAGGAATAATATTGTCCTTTACTGACATGCGTAGCAGCACCCTTCATTTCATTTCACGCTTCTCCCAATCTTGAGTGGAATTAGGAGGTTGAGGCTTGGTCTCGTCACCTTTGACAATCGTCCAGAGATTGTATGCCTCCAGTACTGTTGTGATCTTAAATTTCCAATTGACATAATTTTCTCCATCAAGTTTTGTAGACTCATTTAAATATGAATCTGCAAGGGGATTAGCCATTTCTCCACCAATGACCAAATTCAAAATAATGCAACTCTGCAAATTACAATAATACTGCAGGCCTCACTGCCTGAGAAATTGAATAAATAAAACTCTGCAAGTTAAAATAATACCGCAGGCCTCACTGCCTGAGAAATTGAACAAATAAAACTCTGCAAATACCGCAGGCCTCACTTGCTTCACGCAGAGGTTGCTGGTTCTTTTGCAACGCTGATACACGCAGCTGGACATTCTACAGGGATAGCTTCCATTCTTGTACCAGGATCACGGGAGCCTAACTTCGACACATTTGTTGCAAATCCATTTGAAACAGCTAAGCAGCGTCGTGAAAAAAAGATTCATTCACTCCTTGATAAGTTGCATCCAGAAATGATTATGCTAGACCCAAAAAACTATTTGTGCCATGGAACGCTCTCAGAGAGAAAACCGGCAAACTAAGACTTAACAGGCCCAGGAAGCTAACATGCAAGTAGCTATTGCTGCGGGTAAAAATGTCGTTTTGAAAAATAAAACAAAGGGCAGAAACAAACCAAGCAAAATACAAACGAAAAAACAGGGAAAACCAATGATTTAAATCTGTCTAAAGCTCTGATAGGTGGCTACCTCTGCGGCTCGCCTACCCAGACTCTGTCTTTCACAAAGACGACTCAACAAATTCGGTGGTTGCCTTCTACAGCGATCGTAGTCACAGTGGCAAGCTCCTCCAACAGGCTTCAGCGGACTCCCTTTTTCACTTTCGACTTTAACCAACAAGCAGACAAACTTCAATCAAGAAAGTGGCTATGTCTCTAGCTCTGATACCAAAATAAAACATAAAACTTTAACACATAGACAGGCAGAAACAGAGGCAGAAGTGATACAAAGCTCACACAACTTGATTAATTCATTTGCTCAATACATGACACTTATATAGGAAACTCACAACTAATTCTGGCAACCAATTCCTAACTAATTCAGTTCAACCACTCATAACTAATAACTAATTCTATTTCTTCATTATTCTCACAAAATAAACAAAAACGTAGTCAAGGCCAGGACAACCTCTGATTTCTTTACCTCTGGTACCCTATGGAAGGTGATAGATGTAGCAAATGATGCTCAAAAGTTTCTGTTGCAATCTCATAGAGTTGGAAAAGGTCAGTTGTTTCCAGTTATTTTTTATCATGATACCGGATTGGAATTCTAAATTTTGATCCTATAACCTGATACACGTTATCAAAGGTATATATAAATTTATTTTGTTATTCTGTTGACTATGTTAGGTGGAGTTTTCTGTAAATATACTATGGATACTTTTGTATCAATCACACATTAAGACATGACTGTTATATCCATGGTCGTGGTTCTGGTTATGGATCATTCATGTGGTTCTGGATCTGATGAGCATACCCTTAAAAGAATAATTGAACAGAAACATTGTTACATGATTTTCTATATAACAATGACCAGCCAAGAAATTCTATCAATATTTGACAAATTTTGATGGGTTGGATGTCATATTCCACAGGGATTTTCCAGCATCTAAAATGATTTCGTAGCCATATCTATGAATTGTTAAGACTTATTCAGGTTGCCACGTCCATCCTTATCATGCCCTGATACCCAGAAACTGTTGGAATTCGAGAATGGAGCTAACTGTCCATTATTCCTTCATTATTCCTTCACTCCGCCCTAATAGCCTCGCTGAAGTGAGCGATTAAGAGTGGAGGAGAAGTCACTGTGAGTTCTCATTTTGGAGAAGGGATATGGAGAAAGGGAAAAAAGCAAAGGCTTATTTGAAGAAGAGCTTGGGAGTATTATCTTCTCCTCAATCATCATTGTTTGCCTTAATTTTGACTTGATGGTAATTATCTCACGTCTAGATTCCTTTTGGTGGGTTTTGAAGGTTTAATAACCATAAAAAATTATAATTTGTTTATGACCCTCATAATAAATAGCTGGGATTTACCTACCTATCTCGCTTGTGACACAATAAATTTGACAACATAGTTGGAGCGCTAAATGGAATAATAATTTGCCAAACTCTGAGACACTGCAATTACGTATTTTTCATTTTGCGTATATAAGATATTGTCACTGCCACTTTCATTAAGATTGCAATACGTTTTTATTAAGACTGTAGAACTCAAGTAAGTTTGAAAAGGGTTGTGCGTATTTCGATTCCATGGCTAGATGTTATCAGACCACACCAAAATCATACTAGATTGATCTCCTTGGACAACCTCGAAGGCTGAATGAGGTAGAGGCCTTGTCAACAACATGCCTTTCGAACTTGATGCAACTATGTGGGGAGCAGTGCTCAATGCCTTCAGAATTCATGAAATTATAGATGTAGGGAAACATGTGAAACATGCGATGACAAAACTTTTAGAGTTGGAACCTCCATGTTCACTAATCTTATACTTGTCTGTATGATGGGTAGAACTAAAGAAACTAGATCTCATTTTATTTTTCTCACCTTCTAGCATGTCTAGAGGGAGACGAAAGGAAAGTTTGATCTGTGATTCAAAAGAGGCTATTAGGTTGCAGGAGGGAGTGATAGAAATGGCAGGAGAAATGTATGGAAATAATCCTCCAACCACAGTGCTTTCTATCAATGTTTGATATTATTGCTACAAGTTGTCAAAGGAAAGAAACCATTTGAAAAGAAAAATGATGTTAAATTTATGTTTGATATTCTCGTAAGAGTAGATGTGTGAATGGATTTTTTATTATTATTTAGAACTGTGATGAAAACACGGTTATGATATAAGAAACACATGTAATATTTGTTTAACTGAAGCATGCACATGTTTTTTTTTAGAGTGACAAGATCACACCTGCATATGTATATTTGTTTTCTCCTCGAAATAAAAATAAAAAAGAAAATTGACACTCGTACAAAAATGATGTAGCCACTTGGCTAAATGGAAAGAATATGGTGTTAAGATTTTAAGTCACTCTTAAATAGTATAAAAATTTATGTGTATAAAAATTTGTGGAGATACAGAAAAGGTGTTGGGGTGAATACTTAATAAGTAGGAACCCTTCCATGTTAGGAATTGAGACACCTCCTGGACTCACTGTTGAACTTGTCATTTGGATAAGCACCAATGATTATGATTTACTATTATTCAAAAGTTAGTACTTGGTGGGTATTTATGTATACCTTTAACTGTGAAAGAAATTATCTTTTCAGTGGAACGTGATGCAAGTATGTAGGAATTCACTTTTACATATATAGAACTTTTAGTCACTTGAATTATATCTCAGGTAAAATTTAGCATAAATTATCATGTACCAAGGAAGCAAGGTGTACCACCCACGAATATGTCATGTCTACACCAAGAGTGGAACGTGATGCAAGTATGTAGGAATTTACTTTTACATATATAGAACTTTTAGTCACTTGAATTATATCTCAGGTAAAATTTAGCATAAATTATCACGTACCAAGGAAGAAAGGTGTACCACCCATGAATATGTCATGTCTACACCAAAAGAACTTGTGAGTATTGTGTTGTTCTTATTAGCGTTCGTGTAATTGGCATGTGCGGCCTGCATTTAAGAGATCGATATTACTTGATTTATTTTATAATAAATCTACCATTGTAGTTAAAATTCAGAACCTTTTTAGTGTACATGAAGTATTAAGTGATTATGAAAAGCAACACCAAGATGCAAACTATGAGAAATTTTCATATTTAAAAAAAAATGATTAATCGCACCTTGAGAGAATTATGGTCAGATTGGAGGATTCATTAAGTAGGTATTAATTCCTACTGCTATATTAAAATCCTTATAACCAAGTCATTAAGGCCTACATAGCTATTTACCTTAAAACAAATGGTGAGGAAAGTTCAATGCCATAGGATATTATATCTATGGTGAGAATGGTGTGATGATGATAG
The DNA here is from genome assembly GCA_000404065.3 of Pinus taeda. NCBI lineage: Eukaryota > Viridiplantae > Streptophyta > Pinopsida > Pinales > Pinaceae > Pinus > Pinus taeda. Next base: position 5,073 of record APFE030803703.1, read on the forward strand.
AATAATCATCCACTCTAGAATGTTTATAGGATAAAGAATAGTGGATATAGTAAAATTAGCAAGCTATAACAATTAATAATTACTATTATGACAAATGTTATGCACAAATTGTAGTAAGCTACTATGGCTATGGATGAGGACTTACCTTGTTAGGTGCTGACCATGAGAAAACATGCCCTATTGGTAGGATATGGTTAGTAGATTATTTTGAACATGTTATGAGAATATTGACTAAGAAAGCTTGTGAGCATTTTAAACATTGATGTAATTGAAATATATCATCATGATATTGTCATCATCGATGGCTTCAATACATGAATTCCATGTTTGCAACATTATTTTATTGTTGTATGATACATATACTCATGCATTGTCATGGATTGTTTGGAATATTGTTATCATAACCCTGGTTAAGGGGTCATCAAGATAAACTTGTTGTGGAAATAATCATGCAAAACTCTACACATAATAATGAGGCATATGAATTTTCCATGTAAACACATGGGTGTACAATATTATAGCCTTATAACAATATTGTAGTTATCATTTGGTTTATGAAAGGTTTCAACCATCCATGGCATGAAAGAGTCTTGAGTTTAATGAATTGTTGGAATTATAATGCAGCTCATGGTTAATTCAGGTTAACAACCTTAAATATGTGACCATCTGAATCCCTATAAAAGGGGTGTAATCTGCAGAAGAAAAGAACATGATTGACATAATCATCACATTGGTAAAGTATAATGCATAGTGGTTAAGTTGTTGAAACATAAAAAGGGAAATAGTAAATCACCCTAGATAAATGATTTAAGAATGAAGTACTAAGCCAACAATTATTAACTATGAGCTAATATCTACCTATGATGAAAATATGCATGAATACATATTATATTATGAATATTGTGTTACAACCACATGTAATCTAAGAATGATTTACACTTGATAAAACCTTCTCTCATTACATAAACGAACCATGCTCATACAAATTCCTTGTCAACTTAACATAGTTACTTTAATTGCTAGGAAAAGATAAACAAATGTTTGGTATGATACTAACATGGTAGAAAATATGTGGACAAAGGTTTTTTCATGCAGGTGATACCATGGGAATGGTATGATGGGCTATAACACAGGTGGTAATATGCACAACAATATATACGGTACTTGTATGACTACATATGCTATGAGGTTGAAAAATTAAATGTGTATTAGTGTGTATAATGTACCTTATGTACAAGTATGCATAGTGTCATTGGATAGATGTCTAGCTAGGTAAACAAACATGGAGGTTACTCAAAATAAGGAATGTAAGTTTGGTAAAAGTAGCTATTGTTAATCGTAGTTTGGCATACATACAATTACAATGAATATATATATGATGAATATATATTGTTATGTGAACTAATATGTTATGACCTTGTAGGCATATTAATGTGGAAAATATGCCAACTGGTGTATTTTATGTAGAGAGACTGCAGGAACCTAGTGTTCGATAAGAACACAAACACTTGAAATAATGCAAGTCGAAGATATGCATTCTTCAGATAAAATAAATGATAAGCAATAACTGCTTTAATAATATTAAGTAACATATTATGATATTTATCATAGCTAAAATTGTGCATCTATAAATTCTGACAAATGGTTTGACAATAATGTTACACGTAGCTGTGAAAGGAGAGCACTCCTTGAGACCGATGTACCTATGGAAGGAGATGTGCTCGGAGCACTCCTTGTGACCGATGTACATTGGAAACATTTCATCAAATGGCAAAGCCATGAGGGTTGTTGATTCTGAAACCAACTACCTGTGAATGAGGACATGATGCAATGATACATCGAGGACAATGTAAAATTTAAGGAGGGTAGTATTTAACACTCCTCCCTTGTGTACTAAATTATTGTGTACCAATCTAAGTTAAATTTAGGTGTGATATCCTCCCTTGTGTGCTAAATTATTGTAAACATAAGTTGCGCTAGATAATTCTGTTATCCTCCCTTATGTGTTAAATGATTATAAACCTAAGCTGAGGGAAGCTAAGTGTGATACCTTCCTTTGTGGGTTAAAATATACTAAAACTAAGTTGAGGAAATCTAGGTGATATGTAATATGAAAAGAAAATGAGTTATTAAATAAATTAATAAAATAAATCACTGGGTGGAGCACGAAGAGAGATGATATTCTTTCCAAATCCCATGAGGAATGGGATAGAGATGAATCTTTCATGATAAGCTTCTAGATCGGATTCTAGATAAGCTTGGATGGAATGGATATCCATTGAATGGATGGGAAATAAAGACCCATCAGACGTAAAATATTTTTGGGAGATAAAGGCAAGATTTTATGAGGAAAAGCCTTGTGGGAGAAAAAGATGAGCTTTTTCGGAAAAGACTTAGTCAAATGGAAAAATCCATAAAAGTTGGATGCCACTATTGGTAACTAAATCATGGAAGAGTGTATTAAATACCTAATGCATTGATCAATTGACGGAAGCTGATCCTTGGCAAGATCTTCGGCTCTGGGGGAATCATAGGTGATTCATGGTTGGGTGGTGGTGCTCCTCCCTCCAGGTAAAGTTTTAGTTGGTGTCAGATGCATGGCATGTTTTTATAATGATTCTGACTCTCTCTCTCTCTACGAAAATTCCAGTTTGTTTATGATAATATTTTATTAAATCTCTGTTATTGTTCTAATTATTTTTATGAAATGGTTTCTTAAGTTTCCTCACCATGAGAATGTTTGAATGAATTACATGGGTTTGTGTACTAATAAAATTATTAGGATGTTAAATCCAACAATTCAGAGATATGGATTTCTTAATTTCATCTTTTATATAAATGATGGATTCAATAATGCATATAACTGTCATGTGCTCTCATATGCATATCGACATTGTTAAGGTTATCTTTGCAATGATAAGAAAGAGTAGCATGCTTTAGTGTTTTGTAGATGTTCATGCATGTGGAACAATTATGGAACAATGTCTCCCGTAGTATTATCAAGTGTTCAACATGGTCTATGTCGTGCATAATGAAATTAGATGCTCCTGCATGCAATATAAGGAATTGATGGTACATCTTTTTAGTTATGCATATATGGGTCACTAAGATATCCAATGAAATTGACTTGCATATCACCAGGTTTTTGAGAGTACCTAGTGTGTGTATGAGATATGTTACCTATATAATGCATGATCTAAGATTTGTATTTAATTAACCAATTCATTATGCATGATGGAAAAAAGACCTATAATAATGATGGATGATCATGATAATAGAGTTTAATTAATATCGTTGATGTAGGTAAGGAAATTATTATAGGTTGCATGTTATGGTTAGTTCCATCTCCATCTACTAAATCACGTTTACTAGAAGTCTCAGACATAAGCCTTGACAATAATGTTAAAAGACGATACCAGAATGACTCTATTCTTAAATTGATAATGATTGTCGAGTTTGTTATAGAATTACTAATGATGTTCTAAGGGCAGGGTAAAGATATTGTTGCTAGTATTGCATCTTAACAATTAAATATAGAGAAAATTAAGAAACTTTACAAATTGGGAGCTTAGGAGCTAAATTCCATGGTAGGATAAGGAGGTCCATCACAACTTGGAAATATATATTATGTGTTTTTCTATTTGAATTTGTATTTGTGTTTCATATTTCAAAATTTAAAATTGTATGCTTGCTCATTTAAATTTGTATTTTATGTATTCTTTAAAATTGCATATATGTAACACCCCTCCCTTGTAAGTAAAACTTTGCTAACCTAAGCTGAGAAAAGGTAGGTCTAACATGTAACATGAAAGGTAAATACCTTATGAAATAAATAAAATAATTAATCACTTGGAAAAGCAAGGCACCAAGAGAGGAGATTCTTGCCAAATCCCTTTGGTGTATGGGAATCAATAATATTCATAATAAGACTTCTAGATCTAGATCTAGGTGAGATTAATGGATTTGTAGATAAATATCCATTAAAATACTTAGCTAGAGAAAGATGCTAAGTTAAGGAAAAACATAAAATCCTTTCCCAAGAAAAGGCAAGCTTTGATGAGCAAAATCCTCACGGGAGATAAAGGCAAGATTTTCTAGGAAAGGCGTAGGAAAATGGATAAAAATATCCATAAAAGTAGGATGGCACTAACAGAAACCATATCATGAAAGAGGGTATTATATACCCATGGAAGAGATCAACATGAGGCAATTGATCAATGAAAGGAACTCTCAGCTGAGGGTTGAACTAGAAGCAGGCATTTCTAGGTTGGGTGGCAGTGCTCGGTTTTCCATGTGATATTATTTTAATTTCTCTTATAGAATTCCATTATATGGGATTTGTTGTATGTTTTTCCTTACCTTGTACATTGTCGAATTCTCTCAGCATATGTGTATAGCTACATGTGTGATCTTTGTGTAGAAAGATAATCGAATAATGATGCATGAAACAACTAGGTAGGATGAATAATTATGTTTTAAGGTTGCCATCATAGAGCTAGTGGTTTCGGTTATCCATGCTAGGCCTTTTACACTATGAATTGCATTTACTAAATTTCATCTTTACTATTTATTCACTATGGTTAGTATTGCATAAGATACGCCAATAGGACTACGAACATGTTATATCGAGAAGTTAACTATAGTGTATTTATTAAATGACTCCATTAATCCTTGGGTTAAATCCTTAGAGGAACAGAACTTGACTGTAAGATCTTGAATGATCATGATTGATGCATTCCACTGCGATGTGATGTATGCATGTGTAGAATTGCGGGTGTTAAGTTTGTCTATGGGATGATTATATATGAACGCATATGACAACTATTGCATATTTAAGCCAATTTAAATTTAGTGGAGGAACAAAATATGGGGTTTTAAAATTGGATCAAGGAGGTATGTGACAAATGGTATGAGAGCTCTAAGTTCAAGTATTGTGGTCTAAGAAATAACCCACCTCTATAGGGTGTGAATGAGCTTTAGGTCCTAAATTAGGAAGTTGAATGAGCTGGGTGGTTTGTATTCTTCCTATAACACCTTTATGCTGAAGAAAAAAAGAAAAAAGGAAAAAAACTATGACAGATATATGCAAAGCTAAAGGCTAGATTTTGCCCCACCTTGTGCATAGTAATAGGATCTACCCTATTACACATATACTCTATCCCAACATATTCTTTGTGTATTCATATAACTTAGTCTACACACTCATGCTTTAATTTCATTAGTTTTAGACATAATAAGATTGTTAAAATGAGGAGACTTATAGCACAAGTCTATAAACATTAATATATGTACAATTAATAAGTTTCCATAAAGTAAAGTTTTTGTAAAAATTATAAATTCCTCTTTTTTTCTTCCCAAGCAAAAATAAGAAAATTACATTCGGACCTTCTATATTATTCACACAAACAAGTCTTTAGGGACCTAAAGTGTCTCTAGATAGATAAACATGGACAAGAAGTAAAATATGTGAGCATTTAAAAGAGTAACTTAAAATACTCTACATAACTCAAATATTGAAAATTTTCTTACAAATAAAGTAGAAAGGAGAATCATGGTAAATTGGGATGTTCTAAAATTAAAGACAATCGATGGAATTTCTTTTAGGAATCTGCTAAGATATTTTTACAAATAAAACCCTAATAACTGCCACTACTAACTTTCAATGAACTTCGATATCTTAGAACAAGAAAGTATGACTGATTGAACCATACATTGGGCTAATGAAGAATTGTAACTTTGAATATTTGTGCAAATACATGGTCCTGACATAAGTATAAAATCATAATTTATGATTGAAATCAAACTGAAATTTCAGAGGAAATTTTAATAAGTTGCAGGGAGTGAATGTTTTCAAGCTGCATCCATGCAAGAATTTCCAAATCTTGCCATCACCTAAAGTGAACCGACTGCTTAGTGTGATTAATATGACTTAACTATATTCTATGATTAACATAATATCCTCAATTATCCTAATGAGTGCAAGATGCATTCATGGTCACTGGCTCAAGCGCTGAGAAGACCTACAAAAGTGTAGTGTAAAAGGTGCACCACAAGAAATATGACATTCCAGTGATGCCATTTAAGATGCTCGGAATCTTTCTTACCAAGTTAAGAATGCCCATATGTTTAAATCCTTGGACATCTCATGCAATTATAGAACCATGAATAGGCATGTAGCAAATATGGTGATTTCATATTTTGATTTCTAAGGATTATCAACAAGGAAGTCGGGACCCAATCTACCATATAAATGATATGAATATCGATGGCTAGGTGTCGTAAATCTTCTTGTTAATGTATTTGAAATGATAATTTTTGTTTATCCGTATTGAGTACTTCTCAATTTTAGAGAACCTTAGCCTCAGGGTTATTTCCTAGAAATGAAATAAGCATTTTCCAAAGTTACAAAAGTAGCTAGAAGTGCTAGAGATAGATCATGACCTTACAAAAAAATATCAAGACAATGAATGATACTAAAATAAATTGTCAAAATAGTTTATTAATGAAGCCAGATGTTCCTTTGCTACTAAATGCAAATAAAAACATTCCAAATATATAAAATCCAATTTCTGGGTAATAGAATCACAACATGGATAAAACCACTTCCACATGCTTTCTTTTATGTAATAATGGGTTAAGTGATTGTGTGTGTCTACTCTGACCCTATAATAGTTTACTATGAGTGATGACATTGGGTTTTGGTAGCTTTCAGAAGTAGTTCATTTTATTGGTAGATTTCAAGCTAAAGAGACACCTTCCCAACTAGGTTGTTGGATAAAATCCCATTAAGGGTTGTTGTTTCCCTTTTGGTCCCCTATAATGTCTTTTTTTGGCCCTATTCACTAATCTATAGGTGTTTAAAGGAATTTGGTGTTGGGGTAATTGTTATCGCTCACTACTCAAATAAGGATAAAGAGTGTCTTTAAAACCTAAAGCATTGAAATTGCATTCCATCTTGAAAACAATAACCTTATTCACCTCAGGTAATCCTAATACTTGTAAAGGCCTTATGAAATTATGAGCTTCTTCTTGGGTGAAAATATATTAAGAACATGGGGTGTTCTTTAGGTCGAGGACAACTATCCCTTAGGTAGGCAAGTGAGTGAAGCTACCAGACTTGTAGCAAGGCAATGATAACTTCTTGTGAGTGGTTATTCTCTTGTCTTCTGATGTAATTTGGATAACACTTATCCTTACTTGCACCTAGACAAGTCACACTGGGAAAATCCTGTTCATCTTATCTTCTCCTGTCTTAATTTCTTCTTGCATGGAGGTTACAAAATGTCTGTTCAATTAGGAGTTCTTCGATATAAATACTCCTCATACCCATACGTTGGTATCAAATTTCATCCTCTTCAGTGCTAAAACTGTATTGGATGTATTTTGCTTTAGATTTCCTTTGAATTCTTCCATAGAGGGAGATATTGCAAGGTTTCGTAGTCGTTTAGTAAGGGAGGCTGAGAAATGTCCCTGAGGCCACTGTTGCAAAAATTTATATCTTGAAAGAGGAGAGCAGGGTGTTGTCGAAAATTTGGTGTCCTAATGGGCAAGGTTGAGCCATGTGTGGGGACTCACAATCCATAAGAGTCTCGGGGAAAATGTTGGCTATGATCACAATGAGGACTCTCGCATAACCTTATTTTATGATGGCTTGCGCATAAGAGGAAATTTGCATGATTTTTCTGTTTGGTGTTTCAAGTATGGTTAAGGTATACTGCCTCACTTCATTATAAACTCTTCCCAACTCTCCTTGATTTCATAACCATTCTCTTCATTCTTAGTCACAACCAAAAACAATAGCAATTTATGGATTACTTTTTGAGGGTGACCAATGATTTTTTCCTAAAGCCATTCTTCTGCATCATATGGGAGATAGGAAAACCATCTGCAATTACATAATCACCACATATGCTAGCCCTCCATCACTCTTTTAAACTCTTCTTCGATGTTATTATACTTGGTTTGGGTAAAGAGGATTCAGGGTTTTTTAATGTTAATTGCCGAAGACATTACTTGCACTATTTAAATTTAAATAATGAATTGAGGAAGGAGGTTGACTGAAGTCCTTTTTTGATTATGTTAAAATTATTGTACTTGGTTTGGGCGATTGGAGAATTTCTTTTGTTGAGGATTTTTTTTAATTCATTGAATTCTGAAAAAGACAGACTAGCCAATTTAAATAATGAATTGAGGAAGGACGCTAATAGAAGTAAATTAAGAATAAACTTAATTATTTGAACACCTAATGAAAACAAATAGAGAAATGTTTTGGTCAAATTAGCAATACAATCCAGTGTATATTGAGGCATGAAATTTTCTCCACTCACAATGGCATGTTCGTAATGTTTGATGATGTGCATCTATGGAATGATCTCCTTATGAGAGATCTTAAGGGAAAAAATGTTGAACTCTTACGAGATAAATAGAAAACAGAACAGATAAAATCACAAGTACAATTTCCATAGATAATGGTCAACACCAAGAAATATTTCAAATAAAAGTATATAAATGGACATAAATAAATTTACGTTTAATTAAGTGGGCTCCATCCTAAGACAATTTCTAATTTTTTTTTCATGGAAGACAGGTCATGGTATGAAGTACGAGACTATCTAATTTTATTATTGTGATGATTGGCCCATCTAGATGTAATGATGGAATTTTTTTTTGATATGGTTTTGGATGAGTCTTTTAATTCACCCTTACTAAGAAAATGCTCCAAATATATACTATTGTAGGGAACTACATCTTACTAGGTTATTATTCATATATTTAATAGAAATATGTGTAATTAGCTGCACATGCATATTTTGGAACATAAAAGTTTCTTTGAGGAAAGAGACATCTTAATAATTATAACTAAAGTAGATAAGAGCAACAAATTATATTCCAATCTAGAAGCAACTAGGGTAAGAAGTGGTGAAGGAAATGCACAAATGTAGTACACCACATTGTATGCATGTTTGAAAAGACACCAATAAATTATGACTCTAATGCAAATGTCATTGGGCCTGACACCAAAATTGAATCTAGTGTAAATACATAATGGGAGTGTAAAACCAACACTTGGTGCTTCTTGATCCACTCCTGCTCCTCTCCCCTCCCCCCGCTCTGCCTTTGCATCTTTCTGCACCCCCTCCTCCTCCTCCTCCTCCTCCCTCCAATACCTCCACCTCCACCACCACCACCTCTACTTCCTCTCACCTCCTCTACCTTCGCCTTCACCACCACCCCCTCTACCTCCTCTGCCCTCCTCCTCCTCCTCTTCCTATGCCTCCCGCTCCCTCCCTCCTCCTACTCCTCCTCCACTTCCTCCTCTACCTCCTCTACCTCCTTGTCCTTCTCATCCTCCTCAACCCCCCTCCTTATCCTACTCCTACCACCC
>APFE030803708.1:19153-36258 GCA_000404065.3 Pinus taeda
TCATCAAACTGCAAGGTAGTTGCATTGCTACCTATTGGAATAGCCAAACTATCCCACGAATCTGGTAGAGAACACAACAAACTAATGCACTTATCTTCATTTGAAATTTTGATATCAACAAACAATAAATGACTTACCACAGTATTAAACACATTTAGATGCTCTGTCACCGAGTCTCTATCTTTCATCCTTAGGTTATACATCTTTTTCCGTACGAACAGTTTATTCACCAGAGACTTAGATTGGTACAAAATCCCTAACTTTTCCCACAAAGTCTTCGTCGTAGCCTCCCTTGATACATTCATCAATACTGAATCTGAGACACACAATCATATTGTGCTCTTTGCCTTCCGATCTAACTTCTTCCATTCTTCATCAGACACTCCCATTGGTTTAGTACCCAGATCTACTATGATCCACTAATCTTTATCCACCAAAAGATCCTCCATATTTAGTTTCCACAACTCAAAAATTTGACCATTAAATTTCTCGATCTCTATCTTTCCACTACTCACCATCTTCTTTCACCATCAGAATCAATCTCACAGATCTCCCACTAAACAGGGTCTACCACAGGTTCGAGCGAAACCCCTCAATAATAAAGTCATCCCCTTGAAGCTAAAACAACTCTGATACCAAATGTACGTTTTAACCCCATACAGAAATTACCTGCATACAAATTCTAGAACACATAAAATAGACAATGCGAGGGCATGACACATAAAACACTTATACACAGAGATTTTCCCATGGATCCCAATACCGATACTACCAACTTGATTTTTCATTATGTTCCTTTCAATGTTACAATACATATTTATACATGTTGAAGCATCCAATACCATGGACCGAAAACCATTGCATCCAAAACCATGGACCAACAACCTTCGCATCCAAAACCATGGACCGAAAACCATTGCGTCCAAAACCATGTGCAAAAATCATGCACAAAACCATAGGTAGGTTTGCACAACCTAACATATGGTCCAAAACCAAAATTATCCAGGGCACTACCCCGGACCCCATAGAGTGGGGTTACTTGCACCCGTCAAACCCCCTATGACTCCCCCCGCTACACAATTGGCGCAACGAAGGGGGAGCTCCACCCCCCTTCAAACCCCCCGATTAACTATGTGGGCTAGTTGTGGAAAGAATATAACACAACCCAACATACATTAATAGTCCTTTTCTTACTCAAGTCCCAAAACCTATTGGTTCAATTCATGAAGTATTTATACAAATTCTTCATAAAATATCTTGATTCAAAATATCAAGATTTATTACAAATATCTTAAAACTGTTTACAAAAATAGGACTAAAAAATAGGGCATTAAAAACTAATGAATCTTCTTGGCACTATCTTTGATGATTTTTTTTGGTAAGGAATAACAATTCGAATTTGATAGCAAGTCTTATTTGATTAGGTGGCATCCAGGTCACTAACTGCCCATGAACTTTTTCCTCACAAAATTCTAAAAAATAGGATCTAGTGATCCCTTTGAATATCTCAACCCATGATAGTTGTGAAAAAACTGAGAGACATTGTTGTAGAGGATGATGTTACCAGCAAAAACCTCTTTCATTTTTTGAAAATTCCTTTTTATCTATTCGGAAACCACATTTGAAAACATTGGCTTAAAAAAAGAAATTTCTGAAACCATAATAGCTGTTATAAAACTCAGACAAGATTTTTTAAATGGGGACATTTTTGGACAAAAACCTCTTTAAATTTTGAGAAATTAGTTCTTGTCTATTTGGAAACCATTCTTGAAATCACTGTTTTGTATAGGAAAAAAAACATAGTTTTAATTGATTATTTTTCTAACTCGGTGTTGACTTTAATTTTCCAACATTCATTATTGATCTGGTGGGAGTGGGATGGAATGTACATATGAAGTGGAAGTGGGAGGTGACATGGAGGTGGGGGATGATGTGTAGGCACATGGTTGGTGGAAAGGAAGTGGGTCCATTGGTGTGAGGTGGCGGACAAGCAGTGGGGGAAAATGGGACAACATAGAAGTGAGGTGGGGACTGGAGGTCTACCTGGCAGAATGTGAGTGGAAGGGATATTGATTCATGGTGGTTAGGATGAAATAGTGCTAGTTTATATTGGTGGGATATAGGAGTGGTTTTCAGAGGGGGGATACGAAATGGTGAGCGCCCACCACATAGCCTGGGGCTCGTGAATAATGAATCCCCTCCCCCCTGTGCTGATAAAGGTATAATGGGCCAAGGGGTTTGAAATTGATCCCCTACCATTGATCTGGATAGGATAGATTGTGGCCATTGGATTGTGCTTTCCATATACCACACGCTTACAATTAATCTTTGTCACTTTAGACTTTCTTATAAAAACCAAACATTAGCGCCAACACATATTATTACAATTTATTAATCATGTTTAAATGACATGATTAACTCATTACATGCAGGATTAAATTATACTAAAACATACTTAATTTACCCTAATGGCGCATTTTGTCTTGCAAGACCATTTACTTTTTCTATTTTTTCCTTGGAAATAATTTGTAGAATACAATAATTTACAATTCCATCAACTAAAAGATAATAGACAATCATCATTTGATCCTATGAATCATAGGGCCCTAAAAGTGGCTCCAATGGGGGATGGCATCCTCTCAGTGAGGTGCCAAAGAACATCGTAGACAAGTAGCTTGATCCATTGGGTTGAATCCAAGCCTACAACATGCTCTGCTATGAAACCACTGCAATTGAAAACCAATTGATCATATGTTCTAGTCCTCAAATAGAACCAAATCCATTCATTAAGCTGTAATCTGAACTGTATATTGTAAATTGAAAATAATACGACTAAAATAAATTCTCAGAGTCCTGTGCTTATTGGCACACATATACCTACCCTACACTACTGATAAGTTGCTAAATCAAATGACACAAGAATACCAATGAAGCTAGTCAAGTATCTACTGAAATAAGTGGACTTCTTGACTATGCCTTAACAAAATCAAAGATGGAATATGTAGTAAAAATGGCAATCGATGATGGATCTGTTTCTCACAGCGAAAATAAGGTTGAAGACTCAAGTTGAAAAAACCCTCCATGTAGTTTGCTATGGGATCAATAAAGACATAATCTATTCGTTTACCCTCCAGGTATTCAATGAATAGTTTAACATGGTTGAGATTTCTAGTTGTATCCTCAATATTAAACCATGATTTAAACTATACAGTGTCAATCTCGTGTTAAAAAATTCAATATTCATCAATCTAAAAATGAAAATGTAGAAGAATCTCCTCTCGTTTTGGCAAAGGAAGATTTTCAAAGAATTGTAATGGATCTTGGAAACTGTAGGACTTAATCTGAGTATTTAAGAGTTGAATATCCTTCTCAAGTATTTCAACAAATAACTCAAGAGAAAAAACTTTGATTTCAGATTAAAATTTGCATGATTTCAAACAATAAAACACAATGGTTGAAAAAAATTCATCAATTTGATAATAAAAAAACTCATCCTAGAATTCTTTTAAAGCTTCAATAGAAATATAAACTTTTACATTTCTTGACATTGTGACTAATGCGACAACCAATTGTGTAATTTAAGCTCTGGATTCTTCAGTTAGTGGAGTTTCCATGAAATATTTGAGCTACAGATTCTTGAACATGGAGTTTCCACGTGAATGTTTCAACCTTCATATGTTCGACTGTTGTCCACCACCAGCAATGAGATCTGAAATTTGATAACCTATCCTAGGGAAGATGAAACCGTTTGTTCCCCAATATGGTCACCATAAGTTTAGCTCTCTATAATTTCTTAAGGTTGTGAAAGAAATTGCAAAGGTAACCACATAACCACTTTTAAGTCTAGAAGCTAGCCTTTCACGACTCAGAGAGGGATCTCTCTATCATATTTAGCTCTGTTTACTTGGTAGGGTTTTAGGTTAGTTGTGAAAGTTCAAGGTTTGGTTTGGTTGGAACAACAAGGGAAAACCATTGGGCAATGGAGTCAATTAAGTTTTAGATGGATCCATTTCAATAGTGATAGACAAGTTTTATAGGGAAAGGTAGGCATATTTGTTAGCTGTTATATGCTTGATGAGATGGGAAAGAAGAAAAGATCAAATGTACATTAAGCAAGGAGAAATTATGAATTCTATTGCTTAACTTTAGTTGAAAACATTGATATTGTTTTAAGCCAGAATATGGTTCTTTTGAAACATATCATGAACTCAATTTTCTTTAAAACAATAAAGAAAAGAAACACATATGAAAAATAGAGAAAACACAATAACAAAAGAGAGTATCACTTCACCAAAAATTCTGACATGAGAATCCTGAAAAAAGCTTTTGTATTACTGAAATATGTCCACAAGAACTTGTGGAACAACTTTACATTAATAGTCCTTTTAGTACTCAAGTCCCAACACCTATTGGTTTAATTGATGAAGTGTTTATACAAATTCTTCACAAAATATCTTGATTCAAAATATCAAGGTTTATTACAAATATCTTAAAACTGTTTACAAAAATAGGACTAAAAAATAGGGCATTCAAAACTAATGAATCTTCTTGGAACTATCTTTGATGATTTTTGGTGGTAATGAACAAAAATTTGAATTTGATAGCAATTCTTATTTGATTAGGTGGCATCCAAGTCACTAACTTCCCATGAGCGTTTTCCTCACGAAATTCTAAAAAATAGGGTCTAGTGATCCCTTTGAATATCTCAACACATGATACCTGTGAAAAAACTGTGAGAAGTTTTTGTAGAGAAGGAAGTTACCAACAACAGCCTCTTTCAGTGTTTGAAAATTCATTTTTATCTATTCGGAAACCACATTGAAAATAGTGACTTAAAACAAGAAATTTCTGAAACCATAATAACTGTTAGAAAATCGAGACATGTTTTTTTAAATGGGGCCATTTTGGACAAAAACCTCTTTCAGTTTTGAGAAATTATTTCTTATTTGTTTGGAAACCATTCTTGAAATCATTGTTTTGTATAAGAAAAAAAAACATAGTCTTAACTGATTATTTTTCTAGCTCGGTGTTGACTTTAATTTCCCAACATTCATTATTGGTTTGGCAAGAGTGGGATGGAATGGATATATGATGTGGAATTGGGAGGTGACATGGAGGCGAGGGATGATGTGGAGGCACATGGTTGGTGGAAAGGAAGTGGGGTCCATTGGTGTGAGGTGGCAGACATGCAGTGGGGGAAAAGGGGATGACATAGGAGCGAGGTGGGGACGGGAGGCCCACTTGGAGGAATGTGAGTGGAAGGGATGTTGATTCATGGTGGTTAGGATAAAATAGTGGGAGTTTATATTGGCGGAAGATATGAATGGTTTTCGAAGGGGGTGTCTAGGCGGTAAGCGGTGTTTTGGTATCTATGGATAAATACTAATTCCCTAGATAAGTAGCCATATCTAGAAAAATAGTTTAAATCACTTTAGCCTTTTCCTATAAGTAATAGATAAGACAAAGAAGATGAGAAGACATACTTGTAGTTCTGCTTTCCTCTTGTCTCCTTTGTATTAATCTTGTCACTCCTTCCCGTACTTAACATGCTTGAGAAGTACCTGTAAACTCAAACAAAAGACAAAGAACCGATCAAAGCAAAAGCTCTATTGAATACAAGTAAATGGAATCATATACATTCACACATATAAGCATAATATAACAATACAAACATATGGAAAAAGGTTCAAATACTTTATTTAATAGAAGAAGGAATTACAACCATCATGTCTGATTCGAAGTTACTCCTCTAGCTTGGATCCCATCCACATCACATCAAAAGCATGACAAAATTGTAGCATAACAATACTTGTCTCAAAGCCAATTCTTGTAGCAACATTATCTCCTTACAATTCAACATAGTATAGCCCCTGATCATTTAGATGAGTGTTCAATTTATAGGAGGATGAAGGAGGTTATGTCATAAATGGGGTATTGAATGGCCTTCCATACTTAGAATTAGTTCCATGGTGGAAGGGATGAGAGAATATGATGCATATTAACTCATCCCTCATCCATTTTCGAGCTCATAGGAGTTGATAAGTGAGGGAAACTTCTAGATGACTCCAAAAGATAATAATATTCCCAAAACCCTATGTGAATTTCACTCAATCTCGCCCAGTGCAGGTGAAAGAGGGCCTAAGTGCTCTGCAGAGCACCCTGGCATGGACTCAACTACTTTACAGCGCACCCTTACATGGGCCTGCCTGCGCTGGTCCCTTTAGAGGTCATTTTAGGATGTCTTCAAGTCATGAAACTGTTTCGGAAGGAGGCATTCAAAATGATGACTTGTTTAGGGCATGTAGCAACTAAAATTAGGGTTCGATGAGCCCTAAAACATTGATCTGGATGATGGGAGTGATGTGCCCAAATAGATCTGTAACAATTACCATCTAAAGCATGAAGTCGAAAAATCCAAATGTCGAATGAAATGCTTTATGATGTGATGAGGAGGTTTCAAAGTGGAAGGTGACCTGCATCAATTACAATACATATATCATGATTTTTGATTTTTACATGAATTTTTGAGGGAAGGCATACCCATGCTCAACATATAAACTTTCATTACATGTACATAGATAGTCATCTCCAGATATAGAGCCATGATCAGAATGACCATTAATGTAAAGCCATTGTACATATGAATTAATACTCCTGAAATCATAGCTCGGATGGATGAAACTAGATCTGGGGTATTCTATCTCGTTTAATCGTTCAATCAAGTACAAGTCTAACCATGTGAATATATGATCTAAAGTCAAACATGGGAAGACATTGTCTGATTACTAGCCAATGATGTAAGATGTTAACAGACACGAGATAAATCATTGATAATGATAATGATCCTAAAGGTATTGCAGTATATTCTTCATGGTGTGAATAGATGATTTGATGTCGAACACCATACAAAGTCTTTCGGTCAAAGGCCATTGATGTCAACCTATCACCGGAAGTGAGAAACCTGCCATTGATGTATGCAAGCCTCAAGGTAATGGAAGGGTGTTTCTAAGTCAACTTCTTGGATAATGTGCTGATGTCGACAAGAAGCGACTCATTGCAGGAGGGCCTTGATGTATCCGACCTCAACGACACAAAATGAGTGTAATGATTTTGGAGATAGAATTTGACTGACGACACAACGTTCAGGAATGGTGGTCATGAAAATGAAGGTTTATGGTATTGCAAAGGATGAATTTTGACTGTATGACTTCTCTTAAACATGTCGGTGACACTAAAATGAATTGGTAGCATTGATCCAAAATAAAGTGATGGATGGTATGATAACCATCAAGTTGATAACCGAACCCAAATAGTCACGGTGATGGAGTGAAAGTGTCATGTTCAAGAGTGACCTACTACCATAAAGTGGTTTTCCACTTTTACCATTTTCCCTAATCATTGTTGATCAGTACCTCTTTATTTTTTATCAAGCTTCAGGAGGATAACATATGCTTGTTATATAATTCCACCCTTTAGGTGAATCCATTGCTATGTGATGGTTCAACGAGTCTAGCGAAGGTGAAACTTGGTCTTGTCTAGATGGACAATTTTGTCTCTATTTGATGTTTTAACGAGTTTAACGATAAAGATAACTTGGTCCTTTTCATGTTTAGAGAGTTTGAAAAGGGACAAAAAGAAAACTCCACAAGTTTTTTTCATAGATTTGTCTCTCAAGCCCAAAAAAGTGTAAAACAATACGATAGAGAACCTATTGACCATGTTTGGTCAACGTATCCCTTTTTCATAGTTAATCTATCTCAACTCGAAAAAGGGTTAAAATTATACTGAGTAGATGTTGTTTCCAATCCATTAACAAGGTGAAAAGGACAAGTGCTCGACAATATTTTCCAAGGAGATGAGGACAGTTCCTTGTCTTGTGTCAACCTTGTTAAGAAATGAAACCAAGGATACGAGGATAGTTCCTGGTCTTGTGTCAACCTCGTTAAAAAATGAAACAAAGGAGATGAGGATAGTTCGTGGTCTTGTGTCAACCTCATTAAAAAAATGAAACAAAGGAGGCAAGGATAATTCCTAGTCTTGTGTCAACCTCGTTAAAAAATGAAACAAAGGGTATGAGGATAGTTCTTGGTCTTGTGTCAACCTCGTTAAAAAATGAAATAAAGGGTCTATGAGGATAGTTCCTTGTCTTGTGTCAACCTTGTTAAAAAATGAAACAAGGAATATGAGGATAGTTCCTTTTCTTGTGTCAACCTTGTTAAGCATGAAACAAAGAGTATGAAGATAATTCCTTGTCTTCTGTCAACCTCGTTAAAAAATGAAACCAAGGATATGAGTATAGTTCCTTGTCTTGTGTCAACCTCGTTAAAAAATGAAATAAGGAGTATGAGGATAGTTCTTGGTCTTGTGTCAACCTCATTAAGAAATGAAACAAGGAAGATGAGGATAGTTCCTGGTCTTGTGTCAACCTCGTTAAAAAATGAAAGAAGGAATATGAGGATAGTTCCTTGTCTTGTGTCAAGCTCATTAAAAAATGAAACCAAGGATATGAGGATAGTTCTTTTACTGTGTCAACATCATTAAAAAATGTAACAACTCCCATGAGCATAGTTCCTTGTCTTGTGTCAAGATCGTTAAAAAATGAAACAAGGAATATGAGGATAGTTCTTTTACCATGTCAACCTCATTAAAAAATGAAACAGGTCCATGAGGATAGTTCCTGGTCTTGTGTCAACCTCATTAAAAAATGAAACAAAGGGTACGAGGATAGTTCGTTGTCTTGTGTCAACCTCATTAAAAAATGAAACAAGGAATATGAGGATAGTTCCTTGTCTTGTGTCAACCTCATTAAATAATGAAACCAAGGATATGACCATAGTTCCTTGTCTTGTGTCAATCTCGTTAAAAAATGAAACAAGGAATATGACATAGTTCCTTGTCTTGTGTCAAGATCTTTAAAAAATGAAACAAGGAATATGAGCAGAGTTCCTTGTCTTGTGTCAAGCTCATTAAAAAATGAAACAAGGTCCCCTGGAGAAAAGTTCCAAGTCGAGTCTTTGAGTAGATCTCGTAAAATCCCAGTCGAGTCTTTCACTTGATCTCGTAGAAGAACCTTCATTCCATCCACCTGATAGCCACAAGTATTCTACTTAGGTGAATGTAATGAAGCTTGGGGGAATGCATCTAGTGGTAAAGTTAAGTTTCCCTATAGGTTATGTGAAGGGAATCACCCCATTCACCTTTGTCCCTATCTAGATGAAGCCAATAAGGTGTTGGATAACGTCCTACTTCACTGCAGTGAATTCCATTTGGTTACAGGAGACTCTCCCTTTCATCATGTTGGGGGCATGTAAACCAATCTCAAGCATAATTCTTCGTTTCAAGCTTGTGTAAAAATGAAACTCAGTCTAAGCATAGTTTTTCGTTTCAAGCTTGTGTAAACATGAAACTAATTCCAAGCATAGTTTCCCATGGTTCAAGGTTGTGTAAAAATGAACCCATCTCCATTTTAACCCTCGTGATTTCCATTCTATCAACCTCTTACATCAGATGAGCCTTGGTTGTTTTCATCCCATTGCCACCATCCCTTTGGTTGATCATACACTTTCACTTGGTTTTTTTACCCTTTTTGAGGAATAGTTGCAATGAGTGGTCTTATTAGCTAGCCTCTTCACATAAATCAACATGTTTTCAGAAATTCCAACATCACCGGAACCAGTTCCTGTCCTAGACACCACTCATTCCCCAGTGGAGTTGCCAATTTTTTTTGGAGAATTTGGTATCTACGAATAAATACTAATTCCCTAGATAAGTAGTCATATCTAGAACAACAGTTTAAAGCACTTTAGCCTTTTCATATAAGCAATAAATAACACAAATAAGATGAGAATACCTACTTGTAGTTTTTCTTTCCTCTTGTCTCATTTGTATTGATCTCGTCACTCCTTCCCATACTTAACACGCTTGAGAAGTACTTGTAAATTCAAATAAAATAAAAAGAACTGATCAAAGAAAAAGATCTATTGAATACAAGTAAATGGAATCAGATAAATTCACACATATAAGCATCATATAACAATACAAACATATGGAAAAAGGTTCAAATACTTTATTGAATAGAAGAAGGAATTACAACCATCATGTCTAATTTGAAGTCACTCCTCCAACTTGGATTCCATCCACATCACATCAAAATCATGACAAAATTGTAGCATAACAATACTTGTCTCAAAGCCAATTCTCATAGCAACATTATCTCCTTACAATTCAACACAGTCCAGCCCTTGATCACTTAGATGAGTGTTCAATTTATAGGAGGATGAAGGAGGTTATTTCATAAATAGAGGTATTGAATGGCCTTCCATACTTAGAATTAGTTCCATGGAGTAAGGGATGAGAGGATAGGATGCATATTAACTCATTCCTCATCCATTTTCAAGATCATATGAGTTGATAAGTGAGGGAAACTTCTATATGACTCCAAAAGATAAGAATATTCCCAAACCCTATGTGAATTTCCCTCAATCTCACGCAATGTAGGTGAAAGAGGCCCTATGTGCTCTGCAGAGCACCTTGGCATGGACTCAACTGCTTTGTAGCGCACCCTTACATGGGCCTACTTGTGCTGGTCCCTTTAGAGGTCATTTCAAGATGTCTTCAAGTCATGAAACTATCTGGGAAGGA
This sequence comes from Pinus taeda, assembly GCA_000404065.3. Classification (NCBI taxonomy): domain Eukaryota; kingdom Viridiplantae; phylum Streptophyta; class Pinopsida; order Pinales; family Pinaceae; genus Pinus; species Pinus taeda. The sequence continues at coordinate 29,795 of APFE030803708.1, forward strand.
GTCATTCAAAAGGATGACTTGATTAGGGCATGTAGCAATTTAAATTAGGGTTTGATGGTCCTAAAACACTAATTTGGATGATGGGAGTGATGTGCCCAAATGGATCTGTAACATGGGTATTTAACGGGGGGAGGGGGTACAAAATGATGAGTGCCCGCGATGTAGCGTGGGGCCCGTGAATAGTGAATCCTATTTTCTGATCCCCCCTTGCTGATAAAGGTTGAATGGGCTCAGGGGTTCGAAATTGATCCCCTGTCATTGATCTGGGCAGGGTAGATCGTGGCCGCTAGATTGTGCACGCCATATACAACAAGCTTTCAATTAATCTTTGTCGCTTTCAACATTGTTATAAAAACCAAACATTAGTGCCATTGCATATTATTACAATTTATTAATCGTGTTTAAATGACACGATTAACTCATTACAAGTAGGATAAATTATACTAAAACATACTTAATTTACCCTAAAGGCACATTTTGTCTTACAAGCCCATTTACTTTTTCTATTTTTTGCTTGGAAATAATTGCAAAATATAATATTATTTACAATTCCATCAACTAAAAGAAAATAGCCAATCATCATTTAATCTTATGAATCATAGGACCCTAACAACCTTTCCAAAGGATTAGCCACTTCCTTTGCTAGTTTCCTTAGCCATAATAAACCAAATGAACACCCACACTAAGATGTCTTGCCCACCATTCAACTTGGAATAAGTGTCCCATCAACCATGGCTTTATATATATATATATTTTTACATGGAATTTTCATGAGGGTTGTTACAGAACCCTCCCCTCGATGTTCAATGACACCTATAACCAACAAGACTATTGAAAACAAAACCTACTACCCATGGAGATTTATAACAAATCTCATTGTAGTATTTACAATGACCATCTACTAAAACATGACAAACATATCATTTACTGGATATTTACAACACAACTCATTACGGTTTTTACAATAACCACATATACACATATACACATATGCACATTTGCTAAACTAACAAATAAAGGATATGATTCCTGCATCCACAACAATGGAATCTAGAGGCTCACACCTCCACTCTCAAGGTAATTCCAGGATTCCAAAGAAGTATAGAATCCACTGCCATAGTCAAAGTTGCATCCAATGTCCAATGCTACAATCCCGTGCCACTTGTCTATTAGAAAATAGTTACCGACTCATTTTTCCAGGGTGCACTCCCAATATGAATCTGATTCCATATTGCAATGCTAATGACCTAAACCAGTATATCCATGACCTTCCATTCTCTGCTACACAGTCCCTCAATAAATCTGGTCACCCCCTTCTGTGCAGTCACTCACCTTCCAAGTTCCCCGACATCCCCTATCCTAGGTGATCTATCCCTTGGCAAGGATTTCTTGCATCATAAGGTCAAACAATGCCTCAAAACCATCATTCCAGTCATAACACACTCATGGAAATAAATGGACACTATTGGGTACTAGTGTCCCACATTGGCCCTATTCCTGAAGTACTCTACAAACATGCTGCTGCATGTTCCAATTTATTTCACTGCTACTGCCAATTGTTACAGTCGATTTCAACCACCCAACTAGGCATGTTCATGCATTCTTATTCCAAGCACATGATTTCCATTAGATTTAAATAAATTAAAATAACCTCAAATCATACCTCACTGGTAGTTCGTCAATAAGGTACACTTGTAATTGTGTGTGCTTCCTATCACAACAAGTCAAATTAACTTTTTGATCAAAACATCATCCATAAACATATCACATCTGGTTAGCTCAAAATACAACCATCATAGATGAACATCATAAATCACATGTAACCATCATAAACCAGAACCATAGATCACATATAATCATCATATACCATAATCATAAATCACATGCATAATAAAACTAAATAAAATGATGATACTTATCCTTTCATCAGTCATTAGATTCTACCTTTTTCTTTATTCCATACGTACTACGAATTGGTTGCTGCACTAGACAAACACCTAGTTCCTTCTCCTAAACCATGTGCACATACACATAGTGTGCATCACACACATACAATCATACACTTGCATACAACACCATGCAATACATACATCTACACCTGACATACAACACACATACTTACACTCGGTGTACAACACAACACAAATACATAAATATAGTGTAACACAATGAATGCATATGTCGTGATACCATGACTACACAATGCACATACATAGTACCACATTCCCACAACACAACATGTATGACATGCACTCAATCCAAATTTTACACCAGTACCACATGTACAAAGAACCACCTGCACAACATGTGCACAACATCACATGTACACGGCACCACCTGCACAACATACACACAACACCACATGTACACTACACCACTATATAATGTATACACAATACCACATGTACACAGTACCACACGCACAACATGTACGTGACACCACATGTACATAGCGCCACATGCATGACATGTACATAACACCACCTTCACACAATGCCACTTGTACAACATGTAGACAACACCACATGCACACAACACCACTTGTACAATCATGCACAGAACACCATATGTACAACATGCACAGAACACCATATGTACATACCACTGAATATCCAACATGCATAAATCGTCATTTGTACATAACAATGCATATCCAACATGTGCAAAACACCATATGCACATAACACCACATATCCATCATGTACATAGAACCATCTATACCCAACACTATATATGCAATATTCACACAACACTATCTGTACCATCCTCTACATAACATTGCATAAACAACATGTACATAGAATATGTATAGACAACAATACATGCACACATCATCATAGATGCAACATGAACAACATATATAACATATGCACAACAATATTACTTTACATCCAACATCACATTATCTCTACCAAGAAACTTTGATCCCAATGTCTTATCTATGCTTGTCCCATCATGTTGCAGACTGCACCACTTTCATTTCATTGTTGCATCCCTCAGTATAACCTGTCCATAACATAGACATAATAAAATCACATAATATCAACTCATAACCATATGATACTGACCTTGTATATTTTTCATGGCTACTCTTCTCAATTGAGTCCTCGTAAGACCAGGAACCTCTTCATGCCATTCTCCTACGTAATAAATCATTCCCGCGCAAGGATGATTCCTGATGATACCCTGTCAGACAGTGACATAGATATATATATACATACATATATAATCATTAGCATAAAACAATCATCATTCTGTTAGACAATGACATACATACATACATACATGTATACGTATATAAACTTTAGCATAGTCATGATCATAACATAATTACCAGATAACATAAGGTCTAGGTTAAGAGAACTTCCTTTATTCATGCACAATATGCACAACATTGAGAACAATCATTCCTAACAGAGCCAAGGAATCCAACACCTTAGATCCATTTAATTTACCCTTTATAGTTATATTTCACATGTCTGTATTGCCATCGTATGTTTACCAGTATGGACCAACCATTCCAACTGATTGTCATAGTCTTACCTTTCACTGTGCTTACTCATGCACATGGTTTCATTTGAGTCTTACCTTACCTATTGGGTACCATTCTTCTCTGTCCAAGATCCATTGACTTTCCTCTTTCCCAACCAATTCCCAAGACTCAAAACATAAAAGGAAAACCAAGAAATAACAAGAGAAGACCATGAAAACCAAGATCACAAACAAAGTGGCATGGCCATGCACAAGATGCAAACAAAAACCACAATCAAGCACAAAAAATCACCAAAAGGCCAAAAGCACAATATTGGCAACAAACATCATGACTCAATCCCCATGGTTCCCAAGAGAAGATCAACCAGAGCCTTCTTCAAAATTTTGTGGAAATTTCTTTGCCATGCAATCCCTTGCATCATACTACCATAGAAACATAACTATCAGTGCATAAATAAATATAATAATACACCAAATACCTTATCTTGTTGTGCTAAGCATGTTGCCTTGTAGTTGAACATGTCCATGCCACCTCTCAAGGGACTCCAGTTCTCTTGACAGATCCACATGTAACTATAGACTAGCTAAGATACCTATCAAGTACATGTTCATGAATATAACACATATCCACATAATATCAGACAAGATTAAGGTTAAAAAGGATTCTTGTACAAAAAACACTCATTCGTTCGGAATTATGGTTTCCAATCATAGCCAAAAGAATTGTTTCCCAATTCCATTTCTTTCACCATTTACTTTGCTACAATTGAGTCTTACTATGCATTGTTACATCACCCAATTGTTAGTTATATAAGCATGTCAACTCTTACCTTGTCAAGATAATACCAAGCATGTTACCCTGTAACTTCTCACACATGTTAACCACATGTTACAAATGTCAAGACAATCATATCTATCAATTTAAAATAAATCTTTATCAAGACTAACAATCATGTCATAATCCACAGTCAACTCGTAGTCATTAAACATAATGCTACAACTATCACGTACTACACTCAAGTAGATATCAAATGTCTCAACACATGTATGTTAGTACAATCATCTTAAAACAAAATCATTTGAATACATTATCATATTATGCAATTCATCAAACGTTCAACCAACCTACAACATACCATGTTAAATAAATTAACTAGACACCAAACACCCAAAGACCAAATAGATGTCATAATCAAACAGTCAAGCACAAGGTCGATGACATAAACAAGTTCATACCTTAATGTATCTCAGGGGAGGCGATCTCATTTGCACAATCAATCCAGGTTAGCACAATACAAATTCACAACATATCAATTCAAACATAAATCATGATATCCATATCAGTAACTAACTAACATGTTCACATCATAAGATCATAAGCATTTGTTGTTCATGCATAACAATCACATATGTATGATTAGTCCAGTTTAGTATGACACCATATCACAAATATGTCGCTCATACCTAAATATCACAACCATAACCATCTGCATAGGTAAATCTAGGTTAACACAATACATATAACATCAAGGTCTTCAATGCAATGAACATAACCATCACGCATATGACCAATCCAAATTACATCATCAAGATCTCAATGAAATAATCCTAATCATCAATTTAATAGCATATAACAACAATAATATATATATCATGCTCATCAACAACATATAACCTAATTATCAAGCTAGCTATACTTTAAAATACTCATCAACAATATATAACATAATCATCAAGCTATCTAACATAAACAACAAAAGAAATGCATACAACAACATGTTACCATCATGCATGACTATCCGACACATGTGCATATAACTACACCAATCAACTAGAATCTATCATGTATGCAACCATAACATCAAAAGACATGTACATAAGCCTAATGTATATAAACCTGATGCATATAACAATCCTTAACATACATACCTGCATGCAAAACATGCAATGCTTGTATGATGACATGTTCTTGCCTCGAGGTCCAATGCTACAACTTCACTTTAATGATCTACATCTTTTGCACTATCTCAACCAACACATTAGCATCATAATACCCAATAGTACCATGATGACCTAAATTGCATACCATGTATTCACAAGGCATATTTGACCTACTATTCATGCGTAACTATAACCAAGACCATACATGCATAATGACTGCATATAGACATATAACACATGAGTACAAAACCATATACACATAATTCTAGCTATAGTCCAGTCATCAATGCATGACCATATCAACCACACAAACCATGACCTCATGCATGATGACATCCACTAATCCATTGTACACATTTCCACATGCAACCATCAACATGCATAAGCAATGCCTAATAAACTAAACATACACATGAACACATGTAGTCAAATGTTATGAAACCAGTTCACAATAAGATAGAAAAGATAGATGAACGTATTAGAAATAAGCTTCTTCGAGGGGGCAACCTCCTTTACATTACACAAATAAACAATTCTTATATGATACAAATGATAGGACCTCCTTTCTATATATAGGAGTCTAAGGGGTCATAATATAATCAAAGCCGACATAACAATAATAATGTAAGGGCACAATAATAACAATATTGGGCTTCTATGGGGCGCAATAGTAACAATATGGGGACTACATGGGTACAACAATATAATAAGGGGGTTTTACTAATAACAATAAGGGGTTACACTAGTAGTATAGGGGCCTAACATGCCCCTTTCCTTCAAAAATTGTTGTCCTCAATGCTTGAATAGTTCTTGATGCTTTTGTATAAAATTCTTGTCCTCCCATGTGGAATACTCAATGGGTAAGTTCTTCCACTTGATGAGGTACTCTGAAATTGATCGATTTCGTAGTTGTCGGGTTCTTGTTTCTATGACTGCTCTAGGTTCCAATATGATTTTCCCTTCCTCTTCAAGTTCTGGCAATATTGTTTGAATTGGGATCTTCTGCAACTTTTGAATGAGTGGCCACACTT